>JAYRBW010051192.1:0-11180 GCA_036023295.1 Invenusta paracnida
GCATACATTTACTATAATACACTCTTTTTATAGCTATTTGATTTTTTACAATTGAAAAAATATAGAAATTGTTTTGATAAAAAATACATTTTTTTGGAAGTAAAAATGACCTTTTTTAGGATATACACAAACTTTTACACAAATAATTTTTGAAATATACACAAATTTTGTTTTCCATCTGACGTGGCCACCCTGTATATGGGAAGGTTTTCAGAACATCATTCCCAGAATGCCCCATAACATAGATGGGTAGAAAAACTGTAAAATAATTAATTCAAAGGTCCTAATATAAAATGATGTAAGTGTTTGAAAATATGACTAAAGTATATAAGGTTAGGATAATGTTGACAATTTTGTGTATAAATGTTTTGCTAAGTATAATTCTATACTTATCAAATTTCTTTCTGTAGTGAACAGTTTTTTTATAATAATTTTTCTATCTTCAATTGATCAATGAGTGATTTCAAGTTTATACTCGTAGTAACACTGGTGTGAGTGTTATCTTAACTCGTAATTTCGAAATGTTTAATCTAAACTTGAAATCAACTTTTGAATAAAGTTCACACCGAGTGATCGCTGCGAGTTAACACCTGAGTAACTCTGGTGTTCCTCGAACTTTAAACATTTCATTTTTAGATTTAATTTTTTGTCTATTACAGTGATAAAATTATCTTACTGCAGTTTAGAAGTACACTACAAAGTAGTTTATATGTGTATATAACTAATTTTTATATTCAAAATACATTTATATGTATTGTTTAAAATACTACAATACTTTTTTAGCTTATGTATATAACTGGTTTTTATATTCAAAGCACTGATTTTTATGTTACATGTTTTATTCCTAATCCCTAGAAATATCAGGGGTCGCAGACATCATACTTTTTTTGCAAATGGCATACTTACATTTTTTATACTTTATTCGTGTTTTGTATTCTTTTTGTTTCACTTTTTCTAAAACAATTATATGTAAGTCAGCTACAATAATGTGTTATAACCTGATTTAGTTTAGTCACAAATAATCAAATTCATCAACACTGTACATTGATGTACGCTTTTTGCTGACCCACCCCTCCCCTCTCACAACGTATTTACCTATATAAATATAATGATAATAATATAGCATTTATAGATGTCCATGGTATAATATATGAGACGGTACAATAAGAACATTTTGCAAGAGGCGATAGAAAATAATAACTTATTTTGTTGATTTAATAATCTAAACTAAATTTTCTACTTTGAAAGAAACCCTTTCCTTGAAATGTTATTATTATTATTTATTTATTTTTAAATAAAAAGTAATATTTTCTTAAAAAGTATGTAGCTTCGTCAAAATATGTCTTTTAATCGGCCTTTTTTTTTAAACAATATAATTTTCTGTTTAACAAATATAATATTGCTAATTCGTAAAAATAGAAATCTTATTGTACCGTCTCATATATAGATATTAATTGTCATACTTTTTATTAAAAATCATACTTTTTTGGGGATTTGCTGCTGCGACCTTTGAATATACTACAATGTGATTTAAAGTTGACAAGTAATTTTCTCGAAGCCAAAAACATGAAATACATTTGGAGTTAACTTCATTCAGGATTAACTTCGGAGTTACTTTCATAGTTCAGTTAACACTTACTTTGGTGTTACTCGACTTGAAATCACTCAATGCATATTAGTAGTGTTGCTAGATATTGTCAAAGAATAGCTGTTGGTCCATTAAAGTTTAAAATCTAAAAGATTTACGGATGCACCACATTAATGCATTTAAGCACAAAAATATTTAGTTGTTTTATATGCCATTTAGAGTCATTTTTTTCCTATTTACTTATAGCATTTTCTGCATATTTATAAAGAAGATTCTGTACATATTTTGTGTATATGTTGATGTATTGTTTTATTTTTTAATATATATTTCGTTTTCTTAGGTTGAGGATAACAAAAAAATCGGAGAATGGTCGGGCCTTTGCAAAATTGACAAGGAGGGCCAAGCCCGAAAGGTTGTCGCTTGTTCCTGTGTGGTGGTGCGTGCACTCAAAGAAGAATGTCAAGGCTGGCATTTTCTCAAGGAGCTCCTCAAAATCCCAGCTGCAGCTCCCTAGTCGGGATTTAACACCATCTATGATTTATGCTGTACGCTAGTTCATTCTGTGTTTTATCGATTTGTCAATAAAGATCATTACGCGGATTTTGTTTAACAATTTTTAATTACTGTATAGTTGGTAAATTCAATGTTTAGCATTTGTTAATTAAACGCTATAAAATTGTTAGTATTGGAAATATATTATAATTAAGCTTTTGATCTTAGTGCTGTTGTATTAACATTATTGCATCTATCTTTTCTATAAGCGTATGTAATAAACAATAATGAAACGAAGAGAAATGAGTCTAAGCAGTTGTAAGCGACTTCATCCAGAATTCAGATAACATTTACTAAATATTCTACTTGTAAAAGTTGTATACATTATAGGGTTGTGGGCTGAATGTAAATGGCCCTTTTCGCACATTAACAGTAACTTCGTTAAAAGTACTATTGGTTTATAGCGGTCAGGGAAATCTATCATTTTGTATAACTTAAAAATGTTTTAAAATGCGATGTCACATGAAATGTCAGTAGAAATCATTGTCCTGTGTCAAAAACCGATATAATAAATTCGCGTAGTTTAAAAAGATTTCTGATTGTCGATTTCACGTTGCTTGCTATATTCAATACAGTTTTCAAAAATAATTCTAGATAATTGACCTGCGAATAATAATTTTGAAAATTGTCATATGAAAGTAGTTTCTTGGGGTGACTAAATAAGAGCTATTTATTAACTAAGTGCGTTACTTATTTAACAAAGTTACCCCGTTTGGCAGTACATACATAGATACGTTTCAGGTTTTTACTGCATCTGAACAGATTGTTCTAAATTTCCGGAAAATTATCCTGCACGCATTGCCTATAAAACTTATTTATCACATACAGATATACGTGACTAAACCCTTTGGTCCGCCATAATAAAGGCATTTACAGTGAAATTCCTTGTCATGCCTCGTACGTATCAAGAGGGTGACAACAAGCGACTATATCAAGCTTGGATACTTTGATTTTATGATATTATTTTAATAAGCGATTATGTGGTCAAAGTTACCCCGTTTTCATAATTAGTTTCTTACTAAGTTTGAGGTAATATATAAAACTTATTTCTTGTTAAATTTTGTTAATTTCTGCTTTATAATATCAGAAAATAAATGTTTGCAGTTCATAAGATCGATTTTGCCAACAGACATATTTTGACTATATAAAAAGTTAAAAAATTCAAAAATGTGGTCAAAGTTACCCCGTTTTAAGGTAGTAATAGCAATTTTCGCTATAGAGTTTCCGCAAGTTTGTTAAAACCAGGAATATGTAGGTATCGGGGCTCGAACTTGCAACTTTTGGGTGTGAAGGCAGGAGTCCTATTCTCTTGACTACCACTCTCCTAAGCATTGAGCTAATAATTGATTGATTAGTTTAAGCCTAATTAAGCCTAATCTCGGCAAGGCAATATGTAATTTACTCTATTATAGATCTTTGTCTAAGAGTTAATGCTATAATAGTGATATATTTGAAGGTACCCTTATAATAGACTGACAAAATAATTAGTTTCTACAACTTACAGCCTCGCCGATGCGCGGACATATTGAGGCACCTTTGCCATTCTTCGTCGGAGGAAAATCGTTCTGGAAAATAGAATAATGAAATAATTATTAAATTAGTGTGTGTATACTTATACATTTATTCACTCGTATATTTAATATTAGCTATGAAAAGTCTAATCGTTTAGTATCTATTTCAGTAAATACTAGTATACACATACTAGCCCTAGCCCCTTTATTGAACGTTTGTTATCCAAAAACTGGATCAAATGAGCTATTAAACAGCTGAGATAAGCAACTATACAGATATGTACAACTATTCCGAAATAATCGGAACTGGCGAGAAGAATTATGACGTCGTATGCATCATTACAATTACCAAACCAGCTATGTAAATAAACACACAGGAGTACAAAAACGCCGCTAACCGGAAAATCAATACAAACAGTTTCTTATTATGTAAAGTTTATATTTTTCTAAGATGAGCAAGCGGATACAAAAATTAATAACTTATTAAGGGTATTGTATTTCTTTACATTTTCACTACCAACTATACCAATCAATTGTACACTTGATCAGATATTTAATTCCTTACACTTGCTCTAAAAAAGTAAAGAGTTAGGTTAAAGAAGTAAGGCACACTTTTTATTATAAAAATCATATATCTCTCATAATCTTTTGATAAGTTTACCATGCGTATTAAAATATATTGCTGGAATTAAAATAAGCATCTTCATTAAGATTTTAAGAAATGCGATTTAACCATATCTTTATAGCTGCATACTGCAGTTTTTTGTCCCCTAAAAACGCCATAATTATTTTTCTATATATGTTCACACATATTAAATAAGTAAAGTATCATTGTTAATTGCGTTAATTGGCGTTGCTTTCAGTGCATTCATAACATTCAAAACACAAGTAATTTGTTCATGTGATTAATTGTATTACTATAACATTACTGCTACTACTTCTACTTCTTTTACTATTACTATTCTACTACCATTTTATTATTACTACTATCATTATATTACTCAAATTCAAAATACTGTCTCAATATACTACAATTATACAAAAATGCAAATGTTCATAATTATTTGAACTTATTTGTCCAGACTTATTATAGACATTAGAATAATTCAATCAATTTAAAGTGTCCAATCTTCACAGTTAAACATGTTTTAATTAATCGGAAAATTGTGTCATATGTACATTAAATTAAATTTTTAAATTTAAATAATAAAATAACTTATTTTTTAATGTTGACAGAAGTTTAAGAAAACATCACTATACAAATTGTAAAATAATTTTTCAATCGTAGTTTTTATATATTCAAATATAAATATAACCGTCGTTGGCATTGTTTGTCGTTAGCCTACGATCAGTTAATGTTTGAATTAATATAATTTATCGAAATATCGATTTAAAAACATACTTTTTAATAATAAAAAAAATCAACTGAAATTTAAAAAGTCTTTATTTTTTGTTCTGATTCAACCCCATATTTTAATTTATTTATCTGAGAAATCTGTTTTCATGCAATTAAATTGGAATGTATACAAATATTATTAGAATTATTTCGTCTGGAAATAGCCTGTTTAATTAAAATATTAATAATCTTAGTCAATATCGAAATTTTCGTAGATTTTCTGCAATCAATAATAGCATTGATCAATAAAAAACGAATTACTAATTTGAATTATTCCGTTAAAAATATTAAACATCGTCGACAGATTATCGAGTTACAGATTAATGATCTTAGCTCTATTTATACATATTATACTCAATGACTTTTCTATCAATATTATAAATACACATTATATACATGCATTACGTATTTTAAAATTATACATATCAACTCATTGTATTGCAGACAAAACATATACACCTGAACTAGGGTTCTCTACATACCTATAGTATAAACGCATCAGTACCAGTTAAGATAAAATTGCATATACTTATCACTATAGTGATTATAACACATGATGGCAGAATATCTTCAATTATATACACCAGCTATATATAGTAAACAACGGATCAGTCTTCTGTAGCCAACCAGATTTGTGTCATATTTGGCGGCTTATATGAGCCAGATGTGTCAAATACATGTTCTCCTGAATATTCCCAAATAAGATAGAGATTAATGCCGGTGTGTGCTGTATAGTGCACCCCTTATAGCAGCTCTGCACCGGCTGCTATAGAAACCGATCAACTTCCCATTTCTAATTCCTAGCATCTTCCCAGCACGTTGTCATGTTGCATTGTAAGCAAGAAAGCCAGTGAGACCTGCCTGCGTGTAGCAAAATAGGAGACAAGAAAACAGACGGATAAATCCCCTACTTACATGTATTGCGTTCTTACAAGTTAAAGATCTTGTTTCAAAGACTTGGAAGTTGTCAGGTTTATAGTTATCAGGCTGAGATTGACTTTACTTTTGACGCGCGCAGTCAGAATTACATTTATAAGATGTAAAATTTGATACAGGATATATGTTAACGGTGTACCTACACAAGTCACATATGTATGTACATTCGCATTAATAAATTCGCACGAGATAATTTTTATTTGTAAGCAACAAGTGAATTGACTGAAGCCACCGTGCAGCATAGGAATCCTATTTGTATGGATTTATCGGGGAAAAAATGAGAATACAAGCCCGTATAAAAATAGCTTATATAGTCGGGCATTTTTGAAGAAGTCTCTCACAAACTGAATAATTACAGCAAATGAATATATATGTAAAGTCTATGTCATACTAAGAGCTGCTGGTAATTGGATTGCCCGAAAATGAAATCATTTAAATATAAAATTATCATCATTTTGTGACTTTCAGAGGTCTCAAAATACATCATCTATTGAGAAGCGAGTGACTTTAATACGCTCCTCTCCAACAGTTTTGCTGTGAATTTAAGTAGACACATGAGCAATAACAATGTCCGTCACTTTTCTAAAATAAAATGTTACCATTGTAGCGCTCAATGCATTATGCTGTCTACCTAAGATGCTGGTCACGTGACAATACTCTAAAATTCACCCTTTGGACAAACAACGAGTAAAGTATACTTTTACGTTTTTTTCTGTACCACTTTGAACAGTAAAATATTTTTCTAAATCGAAAAAACTTCCTTTATATATACGGGACTTGATATGAAGCGTAAAAGGCTCCATTTGTGTAAGTTTAAATCGCTTATTACCTAAATGGAAATTAATTATATTTTGTTGAGGTAACACTTAGGTCACTGTAACTAACTTATTTAGTAAATATAATGATACATGCCAATTTATATGGCCATCTCAACTCATCTAGAAAGCAAAGTCTCAACTTCACTTTCTCACGTAAGCTACGTACACATGTTGTGTGACCTCTCTTCGTGTAGAAAACACATGTAATACACATTAATTCCATATCAACACGGATGTAGTTTAGTCATGTTTCTCTATTGATACATGCTAAGTAATTATTATCTCGGAAGACCCCCCCCCTCTTTTGGATAAATGTCCAATCTGAAATACTCTCTTCCGCAGCCGGCCTTTCATCCGATTACATGCCCGCCGGATCGGATAGAACGAATTGCAGGGTTTAAGGCGCAGGTACATACGTTACGCCCAGAAAAAGTAAAATGTCACAACCGATTTGACTGATATTGCCGGGGCTTCAGGCGTATAAGACTATATAAGACTGCAGTCCAGAGAGAATCCCTCACTGAGTGCTTCCTGCTCTGCATAGTCTTGTTGTGGGAAAGCAGGTTATATCAGCTCCTAACATTGAGATAATCAAGTTCTAATGAGGACTAAATTACCAACCTCCCGCCTCTCTCCGCTTCTCCCTATATCTTGTCTTCCCATGTCTGTACACGTGGTTGTTGGTCTTGATAACACATGTAAAGATTGTGTCAATTATTGTCCGAAACACCGAGATTAAACAATCCTCATATCGTAATGAAATATAATATACGTGTGTTCCATACAGCTGGCGTGAAGCCTCCAGCATGGGTGTCTTTAGTTTACTCGTATACCTTATGATATATGTATAATTACATATTTGAGGTTCCATAAAAGAGTAATCACAAACAACACTAATAAACAATACATTTAAGAAATATAAACGTGATTTTTAATAAAATAAATCAAACTTAATTTGAGTAGCGTAAATTGTACTAATGATATCAAAACTGTTACTTTTCATACGTTTAATCTGACGTCTAATCTCAAGAGATCCTCAAATCATTGCTTTGTCGTTCTGCTGTTCTGTTACTCAATGTGTCATCCGTATAGGTTGAATTGGCTGTGTGGGACATGTTGATGAGGTGAATGATTGGACTTTAAGTTGGAATGTCAGATTTATGCTTGTAGATGTGTTTTTGTTATGAGCGTTGTTGTGAGAGATCTGGGAGAAGAATGTCATGATTGTTATTACACTTTAACATGTCGTTAGACTGTCTGCGTTATCTTTTCAAATTCGGTTCAAGTTTTTAATCAGTCAATATAGTCTCAAGATAAAAATTCACTGTTATATTATTATACATGTATGGCCATTTCCTAGGGAACTATAGAACACGTGAGGTAATTTACACTGGCCAACTGACCGCGAACAAACTTATTATGTCGTTGAAACAGCCGAACAACTCAATAGAAATACATATTCTAACAATTTACAAATTATATCTAAATTTAATAAGTGTACACAAATAATATCAGATTTCATTATGCATTGCATCACTATAGACTATAGACTATAGTAAAATAGCTCACCTAATGTTGCATCATTAACGTGCCTTATGCCTAAAAATGGAATAGTAAATTATATTTATTTGAAAACAGAGACAATTATAAATCAAAAACCGTCGTGACCTTCTGGAGTGTTTTACCATTTGAATAATTAACACCTAACTCTTTCTATATCGTACATGTGGTAACTAAGCTAAAAGCAATAGAGATGGAGATATATATACCCCCTCCAGCATTTTTCTGTAATTTTAAATGAACAAATTATGCAACATAGGCTTTCGAGATTTTTCCAAAAAGTGTCATTAATAATGCACCCTCTTTGTCTAAAATAGATAAAATAGATAGAATTTGAGAAGAATTTGATTCAGATATTAATTAATTTCACATGCAAAATCATGAGATACATTAAAATCAGATTTTTTATCAAAAATATGAAAAATAATTCTTTTTCGAAATATATATTTTTTAATCTATTTCTTTACAACTAAAAGTCATTTTGATCCGACTTTTTCAATGGAATATTGGACAAAATAACTTCGTTTAACTAAATGCAAGATTTCACAAATGCATATACTTTAAATAACTCTATCCTATATTTGAAAGTTTGAACACATCAGGGTGAGCCCTCCTCCCCCACCTGAATATCGACGAACCAAAAAGGACGATAGGAATTTGGCATTTAATTTATTATTAGTTAACATATAAAACATTTTATTAACTTGTTTACATTCATATATAGATATATTTATTTATTTTTCAATGCATTGAGCTGTTTGATACTTCTAAAAAACTAGATACGATTAGAGTTTCCAAAACCGGGGAGCTGGGTTAGAAATCGATATTTATATTAAAATCATGTAACACAAACCTACGAATTTCAGATATGCAACTATTTGTTAACATTAATTTTACACACATCTTTTGCTGGCGAATAAAAATGGTACAATTCGGTAATATTAACTATTAATTAAATTCAATTCACAAATAGTTAAATTACATACGAATTATAGTGTTAATTTTAATACAGAAAACTTGTATTTTGTCCTCATATTCAGGCAACAATTCTGAGCTCATTTATATTTATTTACGTTCGTTAGAGAGTATTACAAATTGTGTCATTTAAAATGTCTAACATTAGCGAAAGAATTTTACGCTGACAATTATTTTCTCGTGTCAAAATCAATTAATCCAACGATAAATAACATTTATAACGTTGAACAACTTATTCAACAGAGTTGACCTTTAACATTAATTAGCGTGATAGTCGCATCTCGATACACTTTTCGAAGAAGTTTATAATATCATAGTTATCAAAGTATAAATGTAACATCAATATACACGAGTTCCATACCGAAAATTGTTAACTTGAACTCACAAAAAAACATCGTTAAACTTTCTAAATCGCATAACAAATTGCTCTTTATTATTGCTTAATCAACTGTTCAACGTTATTCTGTGTTTCATCAAATGGTATACTCATGACTCTGTACATTATAAGAAAAGTGAATATTGTAAATTATATATCGAATAATAATTAATAATAAGCTTAAATTTGAAAAAAAAAACATTTTTTAACTTTAATTAAAAGTTACATAGTTCATTACTTTCCCTGTTCCAATAGTCATGTCTATAGGCAGTTCTAGCTTTGTTACAAAGACAACACGTGACGTTTCTTCTTGTTTCATTATTTTTTCCATTTAGCGTTTGTTCTCTTGCGATAAACTAAATAGTTTCCATTTTAAGAATTTATCACGAACCTTTTTGACCAGATTTTCAGGCAGAGTAGTAAGCCGCGTTGGGCTTGTGTATATGTGAGATCTGACGTTCTCAAATTTCAGAGAAACACACATCGCGAATGTAATATCTAAACATTAAGGAAGTGTCCTATGTTATATAGGTAGTATTCAAATTGTAATTCAACAATTATTTTAGTGTATGTTAGTTTATATTATTCAATGGCCTTTTCGTCTCCCGAATGTATTAAAATGCATGCGGATAACCATTAATAGAGTAATAATGGACAGTGTTTCAACTTATATTGATTTAATGGACATCACGTTGTAAAAAATTGTACCGACGGAAAATTGTTTTATTTAAAAAAATGTATATATTAGCGAAAATAGGGACAATAACGATTTATGCATAACTCCTAATTGTGCTTATTTTAGGTAACATATACGTTTTTTTAAATAAAACAATTTTAAGCATTAGGCATAATTCCAGTCACAGATATTCGAGTAAAGTGAGTATGAAGGCTATTTTCAGTGGACGTTTTAGTCTATTAATATGCAGTGGTACACCTGTAAATGTAGAGTCGTGGAAAAATATCGAATTTTAAAATTATTTCGATTTTGAATACAACATATATGAATAATGTAATACATATATATAAATACCATTGAATACTATATACAGCATTAAAAAATCCACTAAAGAAAGCCTTCATATTCACCTGACTCGAATATCTCTGGCAGAAGTATATTCCTACTTCCGGGATTTAATTCCATAATTCGGATTTATGCTAATGCCTAGAACTTATGCATAAATCCTAATTATACCTATTTCCGCTAACATTATATGTATACATCATTTAGGTAAAGCAGTATAAAATATTCATTTTAAATTATTTTCAAGGTGTATGGCTATTTTCGAATTTCTATAAAGTAGAACCTACCATAGAGAATGTTATTATTATGGCATGGACTATTATTATTAGTATTACTATTATTCTATGGTACATATATAGAATATATATATTTTTTTTTATTATACTCTGTACACGCGCTTAAATATTTTAAACCATTTTATATCTGTAGGTGATCGACTTGATCTCG
>JAYRBW010051203.1:0-11180 GCA_036023295.1 Invenusta paracnida
TTAGCAATTTGTAACTGGCGAAGCCGTGTGTCAACGGCGAAATATTAAAGTACAAATATAATTTTAGTAGCAAAAGGCTTTGGTTTGTTTTTGGTTTTTGATTTAAATTGTATTTATTAACATCTATAAAATAGTATTAATATTATTTTATGTAATTGGATTGGGAATTTATTATTTGTATTAATATAATATACGCATTTTTTACTCAGCTATGGAGATTTAGGCTTCATGGGCCAAATCATTTACCAAATCTTAGATTAGTTATATTTAAATATACGAAATAACCCACATAAATAAGCACATATTACTATCTGTTTAAAGATATTTAAAATATGTTACAATATTACCTTTGATTTCAATTCTTGTATATCAATTTATAAATGTTGCAAATATTTGGTCATAATTTAACAGTAAATTTAACCTAAACTTTTAAAGTTGTTTTATTAATTTACCTTTTAAAATCTTTCTTAACATATATTTTATGTTATTCACTACTATTTTAGTGAAAAATATATACATATGTATATTTTGGATGACATTCATTATTTTTTAAATTATTCTCAGATAGAATGACATAAAGTCATTTAAAATACATTTTTGTAACATAAAATCTCAAAAAGATATATTTTATTATTGTATTACTTTTATATGAAAATTACTGCACCAAAATTTATGATAAAATTGACTGCTTGAAACAGCACATTCAGTACGTAATTATTATATGAGCATTAATAATCATTTATAAACATTTTCATAAACTTTTTCTTAATTTATCGTCATTTATTAAGACCCCATGATAAAGGAAACATTCCTAAAACACGGTGTTTCTGGTAAGTAATATTTGAGTTTTATTGCACTCGTACTTGACCCTATGCGTTATTGTGTTAGCACACTGCTAAAATTTGTTTACTAACTTTTTCAAAACAAAAAAAACATTATTGGTTATCGTTTTGTTTATTATACATTCTATAAAAGATCCTTACTAATGACATGTTTAATACTTATGTACAATTTAGTACAACAAGTGTTTGTATCTTTAATGTAAATGTGTTATTTATTAAGCTTTTTTCAGCCAAAAAGTTGGGTTTGAATTATTATTATTAATTTTATACGAATTACAATTTTCCTAAACGTTTTTATTTGAAACGACTACAGAAATGTATAAGTAAAATGATTCTCTGGATGTTTAACAATTATATTAATTCGTAATAGTTGTCAGTGTATATTTTCAACGATATTTTTGTATGTATATCTAATAATATTTTGTCTAATATATATATTTAATGATATTTCCCCTTCGATCTAATGTTAATATAGTTTACATATAATTCTACAATAAATTGTGTTATTAAAGTTGAATGTATAATTATATGTACATATACATGTATTGTATTTTTTATCGTTTAATAGATTTATTTTTAGTAATTTTTTTATTTTCTATTAATTTAACCTATAATTTATGTTTTATTTGATTTTTGAATGTTATGAATTATTTAATTACTTGCTATTAATTTTATTTAAACAATGGTTGAATACACAACTGTGCCAAGATATTTTGCACATTAAATATATGCAAATGGTGAAATATGGAATTTAAAACAAATATTTATTATAATATATATATTATATTACGTAAGCCAGTAAAGATGAGCTGCCTATATTGTGTAGTATGTTTGATACGTCAGTATTACTTATTATTTGCATTTAGATCACATTTTACTGAACCTTCTCTTTAATTTTCAGTGTTGTTTTCCTAAAATTATTGATCTCTCGATATTTTTAAAGAATTTAAAAAATATTTTTTTCGTGAATGTATTTAAAGATACACACTTCTCGGGATACTTTGCGCGCTTTCCTCAACAATTATGTTTACTGAAGTCATTTTATGTTGCCTATATTTACGTATATAAGCTATATGTCTATGAATTATATAAAGTGACCTTTACCCCCAGTCATATAGTATAATGAGCTTTTCGAATATAGGAGCGAATATAGGAGGCCTGCATACATTGATCACTATTTTTCTCCAGTTCCCACGCACGACCAAGCAGTGCATCAGGTAGTCCTGCTCAAGAAGGAGCTCGCTGAACTCCGCGCCAAAGTGGCCCTGGAGGAGACCCAGCGAGTGGCGCCCAACCTCACAGCCGCTGCTGCCGCCAATGTGGCCGCCTCCTCTGCTCATAGGCGGCAATACGATTCAGGCGGTAATAATGCCGCGGCAATCGACGGTAGGAACGACAATGCACCGGCCTATGGCGGGCAGCAATTTAATGGGAACGCCGATGAGACGGATGTGATAATGACGAAGTCGGCCCTACGAGAAACGATGGATGGATTTGAGGTGCCTAGATTCATCTCTTAAATATGCAATCACTTATATTAATCACAAGATTTTAAAAAATATCGTTAATATTATAATAATAGATTATATTTCAGTTTGTAAAGCTTTTTTAGAGATTACTAACTGACAGAAATATAAATCAAAAATAAATCATGTTACAAAGTTGACCATAGGCTTTTTAACAAATTTAACGAAGTAGGTCAGAAAATCAAGAAAGTCTCATATTATTAATTAAAATAAAAAAAACTTTACATAGAAACAAATTAAACCAAAATCAGTTGAATCAACCAATTATGCTCGTCAAAAATTGTCAAATCATACCAAGTAAGTTTTGTAATTGGTAATCTAGTTGTCTTACACTTTTTGCAGGTGTCCGAAGCGAGCTTCACAAATCTGATCCGTCTGATTGCAACTAGTTTAGAGATGGAGTCGGTGCCAGGCCTGCGCTCCATGATGCATCTTCCCCGGGATGAGCGACAAAAGCTCCGCGATGAGAGGGACGCAGCTGCTCAAACTCTTGCGCAGAGGATCCGGGTTCTCAAAGAGAGGCTCACACGAAAGGAAGAACTTCTGCTGGGATATGAACAGGATCTCGCCCGACTCAAGTAATCTATCTCGCCGATACATTATGACGTGTTTTAATTATTTATAGACTATATACTCACCATAAACCTGTTCATTTATTAATTTAGGAATGTCAGAAAGCTTTGACGGCGGCTGATTTAATAATTTGTTTCAAATTGAAAGTAAAAATTATTTCGTGGATTACAATACATTTTGTTACACTTAAAGGAATAAACTCGGAATATGAGCGCGCGTGTTTAAAAAAATGTTAAAGATGAATTTTTATTTTGAAATAAATTACTTTAATTATTTTTGTGTTATAATTAAAATGTCCATTTATCATATTATCATATTTGGTTATATATTACAGAGATACCCGATCATATTTAATTTTGTGTTTAAATTTAGAAAACAGGTTTTTGTGCTGAATAAATTCTAACTTATTTATTCACGGGAATTTAGAATTTACCATAATTAATAAATCTAATTTTTATTTAGTCTATTAAAATTGACTTAATTTCAACCATCACTAAACGTTTAAAAATGATATCTGACTGAATCAATAACAAATTTATATATATTTTTATATATTATTAATATAATAATAAATACAATCAATACTAACTTGCATAACTTTTGTATATAATGCGTATAAAAAACGAATTAAAAGTTCTATTTTATCCCAGCTTATGTACTCGATATATTATGGAAAACATAACATTCTGGTAGGAATATAGCTTTTTTTCACAGTTTCCTGGATAGCTGAGATATGACGAATTTTAGATGGCCTGAAGTGAAAATGTATAAATTCTCAATGGAAATAGACGAATTACCGCAAAAAGGAAAATTGTCTATTTCTACAAAACATATTATGAATAGCACCAGTTTCGACACATGGCACCAAAATATAACTTAAATAGACTTAACTAAAGGTAGTTAAACTTAAACTTTTATAGCTACCAAATAACCAAAATATCGGAGGTTTGGTACAGATACATCTCTAACACAAGTTTGAAAGTTATATTACCTATTTTTCCTACTTGTTATCTACATTATTACATATAGAGCATTATGATTAGTTAGCTACTTTTTTTATTAATTATCATGTTCTGTTTATTGCTAAGTGTTGCCCAAATTTCTCCAATAAGTTATTGACAGTTATGAAGACAGCTGTTATAACAAGGTAGTCTAACATAAAAATTTGAAGTAAAGTGAATTTCAATGTTAAAATACTTAAAACATAAAGTATTATTTGCATAAACTTATTTAAATATGTCCCAGTTCTTAAGCATACTACTTAAGCATTTTGTATTTATTCTTGCACCTACCCCATCTATCAACGCAGACAAGCCGAAGAGCTGGCATCGCGAAAGGATGGACAAGTTGAGAGTCTGGTGAAGGACATTCGGATGAAGACGGAAGAGACAGAACTGCTCAGGGAGTCTCTTAACCGGACTAAAGAAATGCTCAACCAGGAGAAGAGACTCAATACCGCTATTAAACAGAAGAAGGTATTGTTATCTCATTGCTGTGCTGAACAGAATGGTTCTCAATATCGAATGATTTGCTTTTAATTTTTAATAATAAAAATAGCACAGAATTTTAAAAGTAGAGTATTTTGGAAATTAATATATGATCGGATTATTTATCAATCAATTGGAGTACTACGCGTGTTTGTAAATTAGTTTTCTATATTTTAGCATAATATTTAGTAATGTCACTATATTTTACTATTTACGATATGTACATATATTATTAAAACGATGATATGTAACGGAATGAATTGCCTTTTTTATGTAAAATGGTAGTACAAGACTTCTTTTATTGTCCTAGATAAATAAGGAATTTATTTGATGTTAATTAATAAAATTTAAATATACAGTATAGTTCATAATGTGGGGTTAGGAGGTTCTAGTTAGTAATATAGATGATATTGCAATAGATAATAATAACTATATAAAAAAGAAAACAATTAGGAAGACAAAATTCCAATTTAAAAGATAATTTCCTAGTCCTAGTTTAAATTCCGTATAGTGAATTTGAATGGAAGTGTTAGCTATAAAGTAATTAATACGTTTAAATTGTCACTGTTATCAATTTTACCTTTCTAATTATAAATTCCTATTAGATCAAATCGGATAAATAAAAAGAGTTCATACTGCGGAATTCATACCTTTACATAGCATCGTTCCTTCTGCCTTGCATCGTAAGATATTAATTCTGTGTACTCACAAGATACTGTTTCCTTCAATAACCGACATATTGATGGTGGAGCGATGGGAAGCCCACTTGGGCCCCATTTTGTCAACATCTTTATGGGATTTATAGAAAACAAAATTGCAAATCAGATAAATTCTAAACCTCGACTTCTGTAAGATACGTTGACTATTCGTTTCTAGTAACAAATGATCGTTCCACAATGTTTTCTCTATTTGACTCATTCAACAGTTTACATTATAACATTTCATTTACGTGTGAACACAAACAAAACAACAGTCTTTATTTTTTGGATGTCTTAGTTTAATAAGAGAAGCAAAATATCCCACTTTTGTTTATAAAAAAGATACACGGACTGGTCTTTACTTCAGTCTTTGCCAGTTTTACACTAAAACACTACAAGATAGGCCTTATTCGTACCTTCTATCATAGTTAGAGCCAAGAAGATTTGTAGTAGTCCTGATTCACTTGAAGTTGAAAAGCAAAGAATTGTACTACCTTGATTGAAAATGGCTATCCAAAAACATTCATTGAAAATAAGTTGGATCATGAACCGATTGAAGGACCAACTAAGAAGCGAGTTACCCTGACCGTTTGATTCAAAGGCGACCTTAAATAACTTCAAGGTTATCTCCTTCTCTCAACCTAATCTGTGTCATTTATGTCCCAGAGGGTCATCCTTCATCCGTTCCTGACGATTCGGAGTTTTGTGAGAATCAATGAACATTTTCCAAAATGGTCTTATAACTCTGACACCCCACCCCCTCACCGCATCAGAATAATTTTCAGTGCTATTACTAAGCAGCTTATAACCTGCCGATTAATACGCGAACTCACGTCTGCCTTCAGGGTAATCGCCGCGTCTGCTAACAAGTTGAAACTATCGATTTTGGAGGCTTTCATTCTTTCTCATCGTCCTGTGGCCAGTTTCAATAAGCAATCGCAACTCGCAAGCTATTTCAGTTGAGATTCAGTTAAGATTGTATCGCATTCCGGAAATCACAACTTATTTTGGTTTAATGAAAGAATTGTGATCACAGTTAGCAAATCGCTAATCGCAATCGCAATTTCTGTAATGAAATCGCGACGTAACTTAGCGAATTGCGGATTGCGATTGCTTTGATGAAACCGGCCACTGTGTTATGTGTTAATATATCTTAAATATTAAAGAGTTTGACTATTTGATAATCTTACCGTTTAGTTATCAATTACGGTTTGTTTTGGATTTTTTTCTCTGGTTGCTGTACTCTCATCTCAGCTCATTGCGTAATTTTTCCATGTCTTGTATGTTTTTAAATATATATTTTTTAATGTTATATTACATATTAGTATAGTGTTAACAAGAGTAATTTGTGAGTAAATATTATATTTTAAATACTTTTTAGCCATTTATTTCCGGCCCTGATGCAATGAAGTCACGTCCTAAGCCACCGTTTCACTGTCCACCCGAGGATATCTTTGGAGCGGTGAGTACTGATAATACTATACTTTTTTAAACTACAATGCACTTATATTGAGAAAGATCTATGTTGTTATAAACATAACAATATAAAATACTTAGAGCATTTTTAGCTTGTAAATAACAATTCGTGTAATATATAAATGTTAATAGTTTAGGAGTTTTAACCATAGAGTAATTGATTTCTTAGACTCTTATTGATTTCATATGCATTGCGTTGTTCAGTTTTGTCAATATAAAATCGTTTTATTTTAATGAATTTTATGTAAATGGATATAGTCTAGAAGTAGTGTTAAATGTTTTTATTAAATTCATTTTAAGAGCAAAATATACATATTTATACAATTTTAACGTACGTAGTCTGTAATATATAATTTACTGCATAAACGATTTAATTGCTGTGAATTTTAGAAACATTATTTTGCAAAAGCTGGGTAGACGAGTAATAGTATAAAACTTCATACTGAATCAATAAGAGTCGAAACTTTATGTATAATTACCCTATGGCTTTAACCTTAAATTAATTTAATTTTATGTATTATATTACTAAAACATGATAAAGTACTGCTGGTTTAATTATAGTACTGGTTAATGTGTCAAGTAATATAGAATTTAGTAGTATTATTTTATAATTGTATACAATTCTGTTCATCTTTCACTATTTTCAGGAAGCAGCTAAGCAGAAATCATCGCGAGATAAAATAAAGCGAAAAGACTACGAGATTCGAACTTTGAAATCAGAATTGGTATCTCGGGAGAAGGAGCTATGTCAGGCAACCTCTCGAATGGCCAATATGGAGACTAGTCTGGTGAGTGTGAATCTAAAGGAGAAAGGAATAGATGTCCTTTAAACCTAGGTTTCTACGTCACCTCAATGATATGTACTACTTCTGAAAAATTAGAGAAAACCTTTAAAATAGAAAAATTATTCTTAATTTTAAAAATGTTAAATGTTTATAATTATGCTTAATAAAATCAATACATTTTTATACTCTTTTAAAATCATATCATATCATATAATATGCACAATTCAGTATGATTTAAACTGTGGTGATTTTATGCTTCTTCATAGATACGTGCATAATTTGTTACTTTTGAGATGGATAAATGCTTATTCCGTTTCTCAGATTTTTGTGAGATTTTCATTTCCATATTAATACACAAATTGTTTTTATTAATTATAAAAATCAACAACTAAGCTGCGGTATTTCTTCAAATAGTATATATATATATATTTGTATCCATACAATCTGTTATCTAACATAATATAATTGTTCAGCTATACTTCTTATTTACATTTTCTCATTTAACCAATGTCATTGTTATAATTTGTGAATGAATTATAGTAAAGCGAAACGATTATGTTATTATAACATCTGTACCAAGTGTTATTTTGTAATGTATTTCTAAATAGGAGAAAGATATTGATTTGGAGATTTTTTTTAAAACGAGAGTTAACGCAAACTTTGAGGTAATATTAATGGTCTAAATATATTTATAATTAAATTATTATTTCTCTTTGAATTTATCAAAATTAATCTTTGTATATAATATAACTCACCAAAATGCTTTACAACAATCCTTTAATAAAAACCATATAGACTCATAAAATTTCCAGTGTGAAATGTTACAAATATTTTATTATTACACATTTTAATATAAAATAGAATACGTTTTCGGTTAATTGCAACAAAATAAGTATTAGTCTGTTTAGTTTTATTTATTAAAATAAGTTGAACAATCACATTTTAGGAAACGGTGGCTGTCCACCGACGAGGATCAGTTACGGTAATTTGATGTTGTTTTGATGTTTGCGACACCTTTGAGTGCTTCACGTTGGTACACCTATGAACACGTGTCAACTGTTATTACATTCATTTTTCTAGTATGATTTATTCAAGTTTTATTTATTGGAAACAGACTTTTAATATTATCCCTACTTTTTCTAGAAAGTTTTTGCAATAATCTTTATAGTATATTTAATTTATAAGGTACAGATTAGCGCCTATTCTAATGAAATCAAAATAACAATTTCAACTTTCTTAATGTAATTATGTTTTTTTCTGCATCCAATTTTTAAATGTTGCATATTTATGTAAAATATCTGTTATTGTTAAATAAATTATAATATTGAATATTATTGATGTATTACATATATATACTCTATGCATGTAGGAGGGTTACGATACATATAAATAATTGCTAATTTTATCTAAAAATTAGTGAAAAAGATTATTAGAAACATATTGTTTAACTTTATTTTTACAATTTATAAATATAGAGAAAAATACTATTTAATTATACATATCTAGTGCAGGATCATTGTTAAGTAGAAAAAATAAATTCTTTTTTATAATTAATGTGAATAAATTATTTAAAATTCAATTGAAATGTTAATATACATATATAACATATTTCTAACTGACGTAAGTTGATACTTCCACTACGAAAATTGTATAAATGATATTCTATAATTTTATATTTATTTATGTAGCTTAGTTTATAACCAAGTCTCTTGTGTAGACATAGGGGGTTACCCCAAATTTGCATCCTATAAAGAAATATAAAAATATGTTATTAAATACATATATGAAAACTGTACACTAAAAATTAAAATGTATATGTTTATAAAAGCAGATGTTTATATTGCTCACAATATGGATCAGTGTACTTCTGTACTTTTTTTTAATGGATGTTTCAACTAATACATATGTATTAATTATAAAACATTGCGTAGATAAATACAATGCTTTATGTATTTTCTGTATTGTCTCAGACATTTAAAATCGTTGGTGTCTTTAAATCAATAGAACTTTTTTTCCGTAAATTTGTGCACTTTTTATTTATTGTTCACTTATTTAATATGTATATTTCATTACATTGTACAATGTCAATGCGTATTTCAATGTAGTTCAGTGTGAAAATGTACATTTGATATTTAGTTTTTTCATAATTAGTCAGACGTCTTTATAATTACTTTTTTTATACATGTGGTTATATCACATTGAAATGTTTAAAACTTTTAGCTACATTACAATTCTTATATTAATTATAGAATAACTGACTTTATTGTAATCTCTAATATACAAGTATATGCACTTAATTTATGAATTATATCTATATATAAATTGTAATTAATATATATATATATAATTTCAAATAATATATATTAATAATTTGCAAAATTAAATTTATAATGAAAGTTACTTTAAAGGCAAATTAATTTTCTTTAAATAAATATATCTTTTTAGAAATAAAAGTAAGAAAGTAAAATAGTAACTACATACATTTTTCTTTAATTTACTATCAATATCATTAAAGTTTAAACAGATAAATATATTCATTGATGTAACCCCATAATATGGGTTGGTTATATTTAATAAACTATGTAAGAAATATAAAAATAAAAATATAAAATTTTATTTGACGTAAACTTTTAAAATCTAAATTACAGTTTAATTATTAGTAATATTTTTCTCATAATATGTATTAATTTACAAACTTGGAGACTTAATGTGATGTTAACAGATGCAAATTAATATTAATAATATTATGTATGAGCGCTACTTACATAAAATATCATTGTCTTTTTTTATTTTTCAGGGTCTCACAGATGGAATGCTGGATTAAGAACATGAACTATGCATCGGGAAGTCTAGCTTGTTGCAACTTTAATAAACTTTAATAATATGAAAAGAAGATTATGAATAATTTTAAAATAGTCATACGTGTATTGTCTATATATATATATAGTCTGAAAACGAGATAAGTTGTCACTAGAGATAAATAATTTGAGTATTAAAATGAATGTGAATGTGACCTCAAAGTTTTTAGAATTTCTATTTTGTATGCATTCTGTAGGACGATTGAGCTATGTATGGTCTTCATACTAATAATGTTAACTGTTGATTACCTACTTTTATAATAAAGTCTTGCTCTATAATTTTTTAGAATTACTATTTTTTTAAGATACAAACAAATATATATATAACCTTACATATATTATATCTTATCTTATTATATTATCTTTCTGAATAGTTAAGGCTTTAAGTTTAAAAATGTTTAGGAATATTTGTGTTTTTTAAACCTCCGAACCTGACAATTGACTTGTATTGTTTATTGGCGTATATATCTTCCGACCAATTCTTAATGTCGTCCAGTTTTATTTTTATCTTAACGCTACCATGTATTCATATACCTTATACAACACAACTTTAATATGGGTAAGAATATGAGCTCTATACCCCTTAAGATTACTGTAACATATTATTATATACATATCAACTATCCTCGAATACATTTTGTGCACGATACAATATTTTATTGGTTGTTATATTAATGTATTTTTCTTTTTTATACTTCAATTAAAGTACTTATGACGTACAATACATCTTGACCTCTTTTTTTAATGTTACACAAAATAAGTATATATACTTATAATATATGTTAAAATTGAAATATATTTTATATTGTTTAAAGCATATCAACTACAGGCCCGGCCACTTCTAACGCAACATTAAGAAAAACACTCATATTTTCGCTATTTTCAATTTCATTTATTTTTGAAGAATTTATTTTTTCAATTCTGCATTTTTGGTA
>JAYRBW010051214.1:0-11179 GCA_036023295.1 Invenusta paracnida
TCCTCATGTGTCCGCACACACCACCAACTTCCTTGTCACCAAGAACTGTACTTTCCTCAAACAGCCTCCTTACTCACATGATACAAACCTTTTGAACCGCTTCGTTTTCCCCAAATTGGAGATGGAGCGAGTCTGAAGCCTTTGATACATACGACGATATTTGGTAATACTTTACGGAGACACTTACAAGAAACAATGGGAGAATTATACACCGACAATTTGAGAAGCTGAAAGTTCATTGTCCAGATGTGATTGACCATGCAATTGAAATTATGTTTGACTTTAGTGTGTTCTTTTTAGCCAGAAATTGCAAACAGTGTGTTAGCTCATTTCATAAAAGAAATGAATTGTGTGAGCTCTTAAAAAAATTATTAGGCTTGAACTAACTATACGTTTGTTTTCGATTGGTATATGTTTTGTTATTAACAATATATTCAGTATAGTAATACTTCACAATTATGTTTAATGTATAATTTCTAGAAGGTATCAATTTCTTTAACTCATAATGTTGATTTTATGTTTATAAAACACAATTATGATCACAGTACAACTAATTTAGTTGTAAGTAAAAGAAACGTAGTTAGATCAAGTCTAATATATTTATTTAAGAGCTCACACAATTCCTCTTTATTTCAGTTATTTTATGATATGAGCTAACACACTTTTTTGGGGCATTTTTGGCTAATAACAATATCACAGTTTTTGGTTGAATACTTCGTCATGTTTGTGTACCTATAAATTGCTCGCTTGAGCTCAATATTAAGTAACCAACTTTAAACAAGTACACAGCTTTATCGATGCCATGTATTAATTTTGTCTTGCCATCAGGGAGCAGCTTTAACCAATTCACTGATGACCAGAAGACAAGCATAGGTTAAACTTATAAACGTGGACATTGTTTCACTTTACAATAGGATTAGATTGGATTGGATATATCGATTACACTCTTTCTCGAATGATTAAAGTGATTAAAATGATTAAATAATTTATATATTTTTACCTAATTAAGACATAATAGTTGTCATTTTAAAACAAGCAAGGTTTATCTAATATAAATAAAAATGCAAATCCTATTCAAAATCATAAAAACATGCTTGAATAGCAAAAAATGGCAAAAATAAACGCTTTAAATATAAAAAGGATGGTAATAAATGCGTTTGTATAAATAAAACAGACATGGAATCAGTATACATACGAAAATGAAGGTAACTTACAGGAATACACTATTAATGCCAAAAAAATAGAGTCTGCTCAACTAACCAATACGCTTTACTTATATTGGCGTCTTTGTGGATATGTATTTAAACAAGATGTATAAAAACCTATTATCAAAAAACATTGAGTTGGAGTATGTAGGCTTACGTATATATCTATTTTCTATGGTCTAATCTTTTAAGAGGAAAACTTATTAATAATTTTGGACAATTTAGTAATAACCTTTAAAACATTTAAAGTGGATTTGCTATACGTTATTTTACTGGTATATATTTTGTCATTTTGTCATTTTGTCATTTTAATAATAATATACCGACGTAAACTTGATGAAAGCCTTCATCGGTGAATATAATAACAATGTTAAGTATCACATGCTCCTATTTTTAAATATTTATTATAAATTTGTTTATATATTCGTAATTTGTGTATAACATTAAGATGCCGGTTTTTTATAAAATTTAGATCATAGTGTTTTGGAATTTGAAATGAACGTTTCAAATTAATTCAAAATAATTACTATTAAGATATTTAACAATAATAATATTTTGTACTTTAACAATTACATTTCCAAACTTTATCCCAAGTATGAGTTAGACTTTTTAGTGAATAATATTTACACTACAGTTGTCCCATAAATATCATCAGCTATAATTAAATAGAAAGAATAAAAATTCTTCGATTGTAGATATTGGTACATTTTGTGACATTTCGACGTCTGACTTCTTGGGGCAATTATGAATAAGTGATAAGCATACAATATTAAAGGTCACATATTACAGATAAATATAGTCCCCCAATCAGAATGTCGCATACCAACAGAGAGCATTAATAATTATTATCGATAGTAAAGAGAGAGAGAGAGAGAGAGAGAAAACAAACATTAGAAATAAATGTATGACTTAAAGTCACAGACAATTGAATAAAATAAATATTATAGAATATACTGAAATGTCCCAAAGTCTACGAGGAAAACCAACAAAATTAAGTGACGGATGCCAAGTTGAGTGGAGAATCTTTAGGAGCAGAATTAATCGTATCTCTACCGAGGGAGACTTTTGAGCCCCATTCATGCATTTTTGCTGTCATTTTTTAATGAATAAATGAAGCAATGTAAGTTTTCTTTCCTTTAATAAAGTTTTACAACTCTTAACGCTATATGCACTAATGAGTACCCAAAAGGTTTATTACGTAACCACACTCTAAAAATAACTTCATTGTAAAAACGACCTTTTGTATAAAAAATGCACATCTCTCGATGCACACAAAATCGATGAAACTCCAATTTGGATATCGATTGATTTCCTGCAATACTTCAAAAACTACAAGCAATAACAAATTCTCGAAAATGTCATTATTTTTCAATACAATTATAAAAATGCACATTCATCTTTGATTAACTCATAAGAATATATATAAACAACTCTCGAAAGGAAATTTTGTTTAAAACGCGGCACCAACAAGAACTGTTACACGAGGCAAAAGATCTCTTTTTAAAATTTGATAGATTGGAAAGGTCTCTTAAAACTCGCAATAACTCGGTTATTCGGGAAGCTATTGAAAAGGGGTTTTCACTGCTAGAATCTGCAGAAAACTGATCGTGTAAAGTCTTGATAATGTCTAGATAAGATATGCTTCAATGAGGTAGTATTTTTTACTTGAAACTTCTTCTTACACCTATAAGCGCTGTTTCAAATCAATCGATACTCCTGCATTGAGTTTACAATAAGAATGCCATGTGCGGCGTTGTACAGCACAACAGTTTATGCTATAATTTAAATCGTTTGGTGCCGCGTGTCTACATTACGGAGATGGACAATTTTCCTTCTAGTTGTTATTGATCCTTTTTATGGATTAACTATACTTGCAAAATTTTAAAACTCTACTCTATTAGGACATTTAAAAATTATTTTTGAGGGGACATCCCCCAATGACCATCCCCGCACATTGGTTCGCAGATAAGATTCTGTTCATGTGTCACTGAACTTTCTTTTCCGGTCAATATTGTCATTTACCTATATATGTATATAGAGAGAGAAATCATACATAGACATTATATTTCGGTTAATTACAGTTGACGGTTATAAATGTTATTAAATAAACAATGATACGGTAAAACATTTAAATGAAATATATTTGATTATTTATTTGCAAAAAGACATATGTAATCTCTCTCTCTCTCTCTCCTTCTCTCTCTCTCTCTCTCTCTCTCTCTCTCTCTCTCTCTCTCTGCACATATATACATAACAATTTATACGAAAAAGAAACATATTTTCAACAGATACGAAACCAAATTTCGCTTTGAATAAGTCAACATAGTTGAAGCACGCAAAGTGGCACACATTCTATAAATATTTAGATAGCGGGTAAATGTTTAATACTTGTCAAGAACGCGCTGAATAAACAGCAAGCCATTTATAAACACTGTCTGGGAGGACTAGACAATGTAGTGCGGTACAATCTCTATATATACAGAAATCTTGTTTCATTCAGTCTTACCAGTGTTCCCCGTATATCTGGCTTTTATGCACCTCCAGGTCCTGGGGGGCTGGGAGGGGGGTGCTCATCAGGCCCCAGTAACTTTCTAATAGAGGAGATTTAGTTTTGAAACTTCGCATTTAGTTAAACAAAATATTTATATAAATGTATTTTTTTCTTTTTTCTTATTTTTTTAAAGAAATAATTTCATTAATAACGTTATATTTTGTACAAAAAAAATTTCGCTAAATATTTGTAATATTTCGCTATTTTGTTGACTTTTTTCTATAATATAATTTTATTTAAATACCGTATTTACTGTAATTGTATCCTATATTTCACATTTATATCTATTTTAATGTTATGTATATTTTTGTAAAATCTTGTAAGCAGAGCTTTATTTAATATTGTATGTCAGTGCTTTATCTTATTAATCCCGTGTATAGTTTTATTCTATTATCTTTATCCATACACTGCCTGTAATACATTTTAATATTCTTGTATTATACACTTATTGCATTAGTATTGTTAATTCTGATAACTAGGTTGTTTAAATGATAATAGTAATACAAAGAATACTCACATTAATAATGATTTTACTTAATCTAGTGTAAATATACATAAATTTACACCAGATTAAAAGTAAATATTCTCACTGATCTGTTAAGTTTCGTTTGAATTTTTATGATTTAAATATTTTCAATATATATATATATATATATTGAAATTATTCTATCAATAAAAAACATTTATATTCAAATAGTTAAAAATAAAAATTAATAAGAAGTTTGACATCATGATATAATAATTTAGTACCGAAGTGATACTAAATACAACAACAAATATGCAGCAACAATAAAACCTAATAAAAAGTTTTATTTCATGAAAAGCTCTATGTACCAATTATGTTTTTTACGGTTATCAAAATTAAGTCAAAAACCAAATGAAAATAATACTCATCATCAAATGCTTTAGAACACCTTGTTTTTAACATTGTTGTTTGTAACGCTTCTATATTCCTGGAGTTCATTAAGCGCCCCGATATCATAATTCTGCAACTCCTAATATAGAGTAAAAGTTTGGAACTTCGCGCCAAGTAGTTCAACAAAGTTATTTTCTAACATATTGCATTGAAAAAATGGACGAAAATATTTCTCGAACAAAAGTAGGAACAATTAATATACATTTTTTACAATAACAACAAAAAACTTTTCAGAAAGGTGTTCCAAATAGTTTTGGCAAGAACATTTATTTATGTCGTACTTTTTAAATTATTTATCATAATTTCATCGATTTTAAGAGAGATATTCATTGATACACATAAACATTATGTTTTGCCTGTTTTTTAAAGAAATGCATTTTAGAGTCTGGGCACGTGGCCACACAATTTGGTGCGTGACTACTGGGTCACGTGACCACACAATTTGGTGCGTGACTACTGGGTCACGTGGCCACATAATTTGGTGCGTGACTACTGCCGGGTCACGTGACCACACAATTTGGTGCTTGACTACTGGGTCACGTGGCCACACAATTTGGTGCGTGACTACTGCCGGGTCACGTGGCCACACAATTTGGTGCGTGACTACTAGGTCACGTGGCCACACAATTTGGTGCGTGACTATTAGGTCACGTGGTCATACAATTGGGTGCGTGACTACTGGGTCACGTGGCCACACAATTTGCTGCGTGACTACTGGGTCACGTGACTACACAATTGGGTGCCCAATAATGAATATAGCGCTAAAATGTTATCAACATTTATTTTGGGAAAGTCACGGAAGCTTATATTTTGCGATTTGCTCATTTAAATCGCAGAAAAATGTGGGAGGGGATATTTTTAGGGTTGATATAGGTACGCAAACTGCGAAACAGAATTATTGATAACTTTTTAAATTTAAATAACCAGTTCAAATATTTTTGTAATCGTTCTGTTAAATAAATTTTTTTCTGACATCTTTTCTATGGGTCAAGGTTTTAAAACTAATATAGGTATGCCTTGCAACTTATTTGTCTAAAGAGTTCATTGTTATCCTATTCCTTACATGAGACGAATACTACTTCTCAAAATACAGTGCTTCCCTATAAAAAGAATAACTAATAAACTGGCAATGCCTTTTCTATTTCTTTTTCCTCTTTTAGAGGTCCTATTTTGACTGTATATAAGTATAGTTTTCTTATAATAATTTTCGCCAAAATAAGTATAATATAAGCGAGAACAATGAGGATTAGAGCAGCTTTTTTCTACCTTTCACTCGCGATTGACTGACTTTAGGTCGAAATATTCATTAAACTAATTTGCAAGAAGCAAATTTATTGGAGGGGCAATTATACGTTTATGTTCATAACATTTTTATAATACGCGCTATCACTTAGTTGTATTGATTGTTTTCCTAGCCTTAGTTTGTAACGATTTTGAAAGGGTAAATTATTGCTGAATTTATTTTCTGCAAAATGAATTGTCTATATAATGTATGTTAAAAATCGTAAAAAATGTTTATATAATCTCTACACTTGCATATATAGAATGTGTATATAGAATTCTACTACTGTAATTTTAAAACAATATTGAAAAAAATAAATGAACTCGAAAGTTTCAAACTATCTAGTAAATGCTATTCGTAGGGGGTTTTATTTTCTAATTACGATTCCTAAATTTAACATATTCTATGAAAAAAACTGGAAAGTAAGTAATTAATTAATTTCTTTATAAGATTTTGGGTGACAACAAACACATATGTTGATGATAGATATACAAATATGCTTGGCTAATGCATGACAAAGTGTTTGATGCAAATGTTACATCTTTTTAATTTGAAGTTGTGTGTTATACATGCAGTTATTGTTACTGTATAATCACAAAACACCGATTAACCCCCTACAGTGCATACCGGTTGATTTAAAGCAGGGAACAGAGGTGGCGGGGGGGGAAGGGGGATTCCGACTCACTCTCTCGGGCTATACAGTATTAAAAGGAGGCATACTAGTATAAGACCAATATGTTCTACAGTAATTCCATTTAAAGTTTTAAAAGAATGAAATATTTATATTTTTTACTTGCATTTACAAATTAATACATATACAGTAAAAAAAATTCTTTTATCCTTGTTTGAAAGATTTATTTGAAATAATTAAACGGTTATGTAGTACTAATTGGCTATACATTTTATTGTATATTATTATCCAATTGTCATGTATATGTACCTACCTATATTATATGTATTTTATGTACAACCATGTTATCAGGTACGTACGTACATTAAGTTGTTTTTCTAACTATGCTTTATTGATTGAAGATTAGATGGCAATTAGATGATTGGGGATGCAATCTCAAGGTCTCTATAGTATGCCCTTGAGGGTGCACATGTAAGGACAAGGTTATTAAATGTTATTAAATTTATAGTTTGGAAAAGTCAAGGGAGCTTAAACTTTCACGTTTTTCTAGTAAAAATAACAGCAAAAAATAAAACAGGGGAGGCAGTATCCTCGGTATTTGGGGATTATATGTCTATTATATACATAATAATTCCTTACAATTGTACGAGTAGGTATATCAGTGAGAAAGGTTAATAAAATAAACAATTTTTCACATTATTTATAATAGTGCAATGTGTTATAACATATTTTTAAGCATAAAATAGTTTCTATAGTTGCTGAACCACATGGAAATCAAATAGGTTAAAATGGAATTACTATAAATCAATAGAAATCAATAATTACCCTTTATTCATGAAATTTTGTGATAAATAAACTAGTTCCAAACTGTATCAATATAACAATAGAAATATATTAGGATAAAAAACAGAAGTCAAATGGCTATTATATTACAGTCTAAACTTTCACAAATATATCATACGCATAAGGATAGTATACCAGATATAAAGCAATCAATTCAGATTATAATTTAAATTTATTAACCGAATAATTTATCAATGCAGTTCATAATTTAGTCGATTACTTTATAGCAGGTTTATAACATCAGTGTTTATTACAACAGTAACTGAGTTTGACCCCATCGAAGATTTTTTGTACTTTATATGTTTATAATATGTTTGGAGGAGCTGTTCCGAATATGTTTGCATACATGTATGACGATATTGGTGAAAGTGTGTACTGTAGCCATCGACTTTCTAGTCTTTCTATATAATATATTGGCTAATAATTGACATTTTCACGGGAGTAAGTAACCATATAAGTAATCTTTAAAATCCTATTTTGATGTTACACATTAATTTATACGATGTATATAGACTCGTACAATGATTATAAGTCTTTACATTCTATTATAAAATTGTCATATTAAAAAGAATTACATATATTTTCATACCAGAAAATAAAATTAAGCAGGATGAATTCGAAAAAGTAAAATTAAATATATTGTTACAATATTATGGTGATGAGCGTGGAGATGACTTGAAATAATGTATTATTATTTAAAAATACGTGTAATTATTAATTTCAATAGAAACCTCATGATAATTACTAGACGCATATTACATTCAGAATTTAATATTTCATTTCCTTTGACGGCATGAAATATACATATACCTATATCTTAATGCGGATGCGTTCTTCAAATTCCACATTCCATTTTCAAGATTAGCCTTGCACGAAAAATGTCCATTTTAATAGACGCCAGACTCTCCATTTTCTGCCGCCAGCAAGATTCGATAGTTCCCACACACACAATGGTACTGAAATGTGGCCTCGTGTTTTAACTTGAAACATAATCCACATAAACAGCGCCGCGGAATTACACGCCATTGTCAAATAAAGATGAGCCCTTGGGGTCCAAAACTATCTAAATAATTTATATTCTCTGAGAGGGGCGCGTGGAAAGATTCCCTTATACAGGGTAAGTGTATATAATGACGTAAACCAAACTTGAATTTGGATTGACAGTATAATATGGAAAGTCGAGGTTTATGTTGGTCATTTAAATTTAAGAATATAAGGTACAGAATACACTAACTTTAGAGATCTAGTTTTCTGAGAATGTATATATAATATACCCTTCCCACGATGTGGACGTATTTAGTACATGAACGGGTATGTGTATAAGGAAAGAATAAAAATGGGATTTATGGGATAAAAACATTATGGGATTTATAAATTCCACGGAGATGCTTCTCATAAAATTTAAATTTAATTGTACTCTTATTTAGGTGTCTTAAGAGTGAAATTTCAATAGAAATTAATTCTTGATCGTCCCAAATGTACAATTATTGAGGAAAAATTTGTGTACATAAACATTTGATTACTTAAATGGCTGTTGATTTAATCGGTAAGACTCTATCTGGTATTCCAACGTAATGTCTGCCAGAGTCTGGCTAAATTTACTAGCTCGGGACAATTATTCACATTTTAGTATTTAATTAAACTGTGACTACCACTACAGTTGCAACTGACGATGGTTTTTTGAACGATAAACAAACCTATATAATCTGTACGTCTGGTGAGTTCCTATACGTCATCGAAAATAAGGAAAACTTTAGAAAGAGCTTTGTCCAAAAGTTGACTCATTATTAGCGCTCTTTTTGCCTGGAATAGGAAACTTTTGATATGAATATTTTTGTGTCGTTCTTTAATTTAAAATGGAGCATCAAAACGAAAGAGATATATTTAAAGCAAATCGAACGTAGATTTAAATTGTTTAAATGTAAATCAGTATATATATTTCATAAACAAAGAAAATAAATATTATTCATGCAAAGGACTATTTTCTAAAACTCAAACTAACCATTTTATTGATATATAAATTCAAATTTATTTTCGCGCTTCCATTTTGACCCGGGCGGAGGCGTGTCGGGAATCAGATACGTGACCTACTTAATTTCTATGGTTACGCCGAACGATTCCGACTTTTAGAACAAACGACTCCTAAAGAGCGACATCAGAATCGTTAACGTTTCCACTTTTGGAAAACACTCGTTGTATAGAAAGTAATTAAAACAGTAACAATAAAATCAATGACCTTGACAATTTCCAGTACCAACCTAGAAACCATCACAAGCTTTCGTGTGGCACATATGGTTTGGGCCACTGGGCCGTTTAGTCATATCTCCCTCAGCAATGACATTATTTAAGGTCAAATATTGGCACTTTAAAAGGGGATAGCCCAGTAGCCTGTGATGACCTCTATGCGATCCAAAAGCTTCAAGATCGTCAGTTGCTTAGTTACCAAGATATTGTCACGATTGCAATAATCGACGTTCTGTAAATCAACAACATCCAAATTTATCTGCAGCTTAATCGGTACTCTTCAAAATTGTTTTAATTATTCTAAATTCTAAAAAACACTCTCTCTCTCTCTGTATATTTTCAGTATAGATGCAGGTTTATACGAGGGAAGAATAATATTCCATCGAAACAATGTAAATATCAACAAAATACTACCATGAACAGTATACATCTAATTATTCTAAAAATAATAATCAGGCCACATCACATGTCATATTAGGAATGATAATATTCCTATATGATAAATATCTCTTCTATAAAATCTAAATATATATCTTAAAATAAAATTGTGTTTCAATAATAATATGTTTTTGGTTTCATACGATTTTTACGTTATATACCTATGGTGCATTGAAGTTTGTGGATATTCTTTGTTAGAAAGCTTTTAAGCTATTAGACACCTTGCATCCAAGTGTAAAAATCGCATTATCTTTTTGACAATATTTACTTGTTGATTCTAACAAAGTAGATACATCTGACATAGCTGCACTAAACGTTTTGCATTAAAAGTAAGGCGATTAAATTGACTAAATTACTTAACGTTAGTCTCCATTGTCTAAAAATGAAAAATGTGATTATCTTTTTAACAGTGTAACATAAATTTATACACTATGTTATAATCGTTTTAAACTTATTTTCTGCCATTTTAAATATAAGTCATAATTTTCTCAAATAATTGTTGGAAGTTTAGAACTTTTGCAATTTGTATAAATATTTAAAATAGTAGTTCTACTGTATTTTTTTAAGTTTTTCGAGTGTAAAATTTCTAATAAGTCTAGTTGTCATCAAGAAATCAATATGCAATGGATGACCTTTCCAAAACAGCCGATATTTATTAGACAATGCTAATATAAAGATATCTTTTAGTATCAGACTTTTAAGAAAATTGAACTTCATTTTTTATGATTTCAATTAACGCGCATATTGTGTTTTAATCAGATTCGAGTAAATTAGAATTTGGAACACGAATAGGATATTTTACTTAACTAGCAGAGAAAATAGAAATTCAATTTCCAAATCGAATCCATTCCTCGTCATGTTTCTAGAGCTCAATCTCGTATGCTTGGAATTTTGAAATGATTATTATTAATTCGAATTCTTTGTTTGATTTGAAGACAATATTCTTTGATCATTGTTCAAATACATTATCTAAATTCTGAATGTCTTGGATGTCCGAACTCGATCGCGGGGGATGGCTTTAACCCACCTTATCTATACCAGGTGAGCGGGCAGGGCTTTAACCCACCTT
>JAYRBW010051225.1:0-31978 GCA_036023295.1 Invenusta paracnida
TGCCAGTCAATAGGGCGGAGGCTAAACAGTAGCAAATGCGACAAACCAACCGCTTCTATATTTCTTATATTTCTATAGTTCAACCAGAAACACCTATAACGATATTTCAAAAGTGCAATCGGAATCTTGTAGTTAGATCAAAAGTCACTAAGAAATATTTTTAACTGTCTTTTTTAAATTATATTTCAACTAAATGGCAAACTAAACTAATTCCATTAAAAATATTGTGCATTTTATGATTGTGGTCAACATATAATATCATTAAAAAATGATAATATGCATTTACTTAAACATATTATTATAGAAAATCTAAAAATCTCAATAATGTATTTTGGTAGTCTTTTCTGGTAGTAAGCATTTTTTTTAAAGATCTAGATTTTGATAATAATTTTACTTCTTCAATTAATTACGTTAATTTTTAGATAACCAATCTATATTTGTAAAGTAAAACAAATATCAATATATATATCAACTATAGTTAATGGTGCTGAGTAATAAAACAATACAAACACACAGTATATTTTAAAGTTCCTTATATTTAGAGAAAACTCCTGATTTAAATAATATCACACAAAAAGGAGTATTCTATTTACATAAGCGCATACATACAGGCAAATGTAATTAAAATTAATAATATAAGTTTGATTTGCTAAACCCATGAATATTATTATAGGAATACTTATTTGTCTGTAGCATTATTTCTTTTTACACAATTGCTCACAAATGTAAGTAAAACGATGAATATATTTTTACTTCAATTTAATGATATTATGATAATTAACTAAAATACAATAATAGCATTTCATATAGTATTTCATATATGATGATATCAAAAATTATGGATAACTAATATCAAGTTAGTTATAATGAATATTATAATGGTCAAAATGTGTATATATAGTTTACAAAAACAGAGATTAATTATTATGTAGATTTATCTCCAATGCATTAAGACTTTAATCAAATAATTCGTAACTTCTAATACTTTCAATAATGATGTGCTCCTTTTAACTAACGTACAGTTAGTTTACTGTATTGCTTACTAAATTTCGTTGCGTATTATTATGATAACTATATCGATTTTTCTATATTCTTATATATAACTTATATCCTTCAACAAAAGAATTTCAAAAAGAATCTCAAAATGAAACCGACGACAGATCTCAAATAAAACCCAAATAACATTCAAATTCAAATAATCAATATATTTAACACAATTAAAAAGCTTAAAACAAGTAAATGTATTACAAGAAAAGATAGTTTAACTTATTAAAGCTGGTAGCAGAGTGTAAAAATAAACTAATAGAAAAGTTATATTTTATTCAAGCAAAACGAAATAAGTAGTTCACAAAACAGGTAATAATAAACTATGTAGGTATATCATATATGTATAATATAGATACAAATAAAAAATCATCAATCATATATAATAATGTAAGTAATAACGTTTGTTTACAAAAAATAGTAGAATTACTGTATAAAGATATTATTTAACATGGGTATAATATAAAAGTTACACTAGAATTAAAATTCAGCGTAACAATAGTATAATATAGCACTATCTTAAATTCATTAATATATATAGTTTATATATCAAATACCTTTGTATATTTGCTATCACATGTAAATACCTATTACCAATATCATTTACTTATATATAAATAAATAATATTAAATTTTATATCTATAATTATTTCAAAATACCTTTTATTTACTAACAATAAATCTGTATATATGGTCATTTCTTAGTAATAATGCATTTCCACAATTTTTAAAGATTTCAATACTATACATTTGTTATCTATATATATCGAAATTTTTTAATATTACGATGCAATAAAACATAACATATATGTAAGTTATAAATTATAAATTATTTACAATTTATTATTAATATAAGTTTCTATACTAATCAAACCCTTTTTCAAAAATTGTACAAATGTAGCATGGCAATAGCGTGTATTAATAATTGTATACAATTATAAAATTGACATTTGTCATGCTTTTGAAAATTACAACGCGTTCTGTAATTGCAACCAAATGAGGCTGGTGTAATTAATGTAGATGTGCCCGAAATTTAATATTTATCAGTAAAAACAAATACTAACAGAATTTAGAAGAGATCTATTAAAACAAAATATTACAATAAAAACATTCTGTTGATATTAAGTATGGAACTCCCTAAAATGCTATATTTATTTATATAAAAAGTATTCATTTATTATTACGCTTTTACTTACATTTTTTTGTAATTTTATTTGGCATTTTTGTATATTATGTAGTCTGTGAATTTATGAACGATTTTACATATGAAATTTGTTGTCATTCTTATTTTACATATAATTTAAAAATAATCTAACGTAGCACCCCTTGAGAGCGAGTATATTACTTGTTGTGTATCACACTAACATGTATACATAGGTATATATGTATATATATATACTTATATGTATTTATATATATAGTAGAGTTGAAACAAATTTGTAATTATGCACATAGTAGTGGAATATATAAGTAGCATCCCGGTGATTCGAAACTTTGTAGTTTTATTCTGATCTAACAATATTTAAGAATTTTAATATTCAACTCTTATTATAATTTGATCAATATAGCTATGATATTAATGATACAATTCTAAGAATTCATTTAAATCGACAATCTTTCTGGATACACGAACATCTTACTACAAATTAAAAAAGAAAATCAAATTGTATGTGATAATATATCAAATTTTTACTGAATTAGTTGTCATATGTTTTTAAATATTTTTTAATCAATATATAATGCTCATATATGTAAGATAACTAAATATTGTTCTTATTTAAAAATTACATCGATTTTTCTTCATATTGTTAGTGGGATCTTCTTTCAAAGGATATACAAGGTGTCTAACCAATATCTTTGAATAAACCAGATATTTAATTATCTTTGTAAGACTACAAGGTTTGATAATGAACAGGAATATCTATAAAAGCCGCACAAGATTCGTATAAGAAAAGAAAGAATTTGGGGATTACAAAATTACTTCTGAATTTTGCTAAGAATACAATGCTTCGAATCACAGGGATGTATGATACCGAACCAGGAGGTACCTTGTGGTGCTAAAAAAAGGCCTCTCTGTTCCGATGGAGTCCATGAGTGCCTTCTTCCCCTTCTGCAACTCGGACCTCCTCAATTTCATCGGCATTGAAGGCCCAGGACTGTTCTTCACTTGAGGCGAAGATGAGGTACATTGTCACTGAAAACACCTGGGTTGCTGCAGCCAGAGAGAACGCGATTTGCCAACCAAGTTTCTTCTCAACTACAAGCTCTTCGACTACTTGTGTAGCAATAACTGTTGAGAGAATTCCTGTTTATAGGTAAGAAGGGTGATCAAATGGAGGAATTAATATTAATGCCCATTTTATTTAAGATAAAACATCAATAATTATATTTATTTATACTTTTATTTTTATTGGAATACATATTTTTATATATAACAAAGTTAAATTTTTATATTGTTGTGTGATCATTTTGGATAGATAATTGACAGCTTACTTCAATTATGGATAATATACGTGTTTTGGGGAAACAGCCCCTCAAGAGTATACAGAGCAGGAATCTAGCGATTGGTGGAAATAGGCTACTTACCACTGAATCTTTCATTGCATTATCTGTCACATTTTCTGTGCTTGGTTCAGTAGGTAATAATTATTAAAAGACTAGTTCTGCTAACGTGTATCAACATTATATATTAATTATTTCATGCAATTAAATTTTTATTGTCCCATTTGTTTGTATACTAATTAGGGGCAATCACATAAAATATCGATAAAAATTGGTAATGGTAGTATGGGTATAAAAATATGGTACCTACATACGGAAAAGACATAATACATCTGCGGTTATCATAGACAATGAAGTGTGAATAGGTAAACCACATTGTCAAAGTTTGTGTTGGAATTTTTCCCAATGTTTAAAACAAACATATAACATATAGTGAGTATTTTATATGTATTGGTTAACTAGATATTCACTTTATAATTTTATTTTAAGTTCATAAAATTGGATAAAAAGACTATACGAAAGATCAAAATAATCAGCCAATTGTATTATATTTGAGCTATTAATAAAATTAATACGTATGTTTTAAATGTATGGACGAATACGATGGTGCTTATTTTCCAAATAGTATCCAACATATATATGATAACAAGAGGTCAACATTTGCGATTATATATAAAAGTAATTTTAATTGGCATTAAATAAAGTTATTATTAATTTCTGCATGCATGAATGACAGAACTGTTTCGAGTTATAGTACAACTCATCCTAAACACTAACATGACTTTCCGAGGGAATCTTCCTTCTATGGTTATAATCGTGCAAAAATAACTTTGCAAGATATAATTTTAACGACAATCCCTTTTGTAGTTCATATTATTTAAAGTACAAAGAATGACAAACACAATTATTTAAAATTATATATATTTTTAGTATTTAATATTTGCATTACTTATTTGAAAATTCTTTTTATCTCTAATAACTCTAATATCTAATATGTATATAAATATTATAAAAGAAAAAGTTATCACTTCAAAAAGGTTTTAAATAAGTAAAAAAAATTACGAGAACAATTTGTTGTATAAAATAATTTACAAAACTAAGGAATTTTTAAATAGATATATGAGTATAAAGGAATTATACAATTTGCAAGAAGTTTAAATAACATATGATATTAAAAGAAATGAGAAGCTTTGATGTTTTATATTATTTATAGAATATAGATTAATAGAGTATATATTTTTCATAAAATTATATTTGTATTCGTTTTTTCTTATAAAATAATTGTATAATACTAATTTGCATATGATTAACAATTATACATCATTAATATGTAGTATACGCGATAATATAAGTACGCGATCGCGATAATAAGTACCTATATAAATAAATGAAAAATACAGATCACAAGGCTATGAGCGTAATATTTGTCCTGCGATTCCATGAATTTGAATACATATATTATTTTTTTTATTGATAATTTTATTATTTTATTTATAAGATCACATACGTTTTTTTTTAAATTAGAAGAAAAGTCTAAAGTTTACCGATTGTTATATATATATATTTTTTTAATTAAAATTATTAATTTTCAATTAAAATATAGACATGTAATTAATTTAAATAATCAGGTTAATATATCCTTAAAAATACAGATTAATTTATATAGTTGAGTATAATATAGTGAAGTGATTTTTTTTAAAGTCATACTTCAATTTCGTCGAATGTAACACTTTATTCAAATATTATTGAAATAAGAACTAAAATCAATAGTTTCATATTTTATTGAATTGCAGAAATGAAATTGCAGAATTAAATCTAGACAAACGTAATTATTAACCAAACGTACAACTAAAACTATTTTGTACGTAAAAGGAAAATTGTCAAGCAAAACTTTTATCAAACATATTTAAAAAAATTAAATTGAGAAACTTCCATAACTCATTTTACTTATTCGTGTTGAGATAATATAGATGATAGGCTTATTAACATTGATAATATATTTTAATTCATCAAAAAATAATTTTTGTCCTAAAGTATTGTTATTACAAAATTAAGTTTAAATGTCATGCCAGATGTGTTTTTCGTACCACCAAATATGTTTAAAGATATGTTTGAGATCGGTTGAGTATATATTCTGATAATAGGTGCAAGTTTTGCTTCAATAAAACCCGCTTTTTATCAACTATATGAGTTAAATGGTCTACATTTTTTTCTGAAATGACTGAAAGATGCCTGATAAAGGTAAATATATTAATGTATTCACGTATTCCATTTCATAATTATAATCGCTTCCGATTAAAACTCTTTGCATAGTTCAGTTTTCCGACCACGAAGTTTCTACAAAATTTGATTTAATCGCCATAGGGCTTTGAGTAAAATTAAAAAGCTTGCTTAAGTAAATTCCTTCCTGTCTTATCAAGATTGCGTTTGAGCCTTTTGTCGTTGCGATAGACGGAATATAGGGGGCAAAGCTTGTTTCAACTATACTCTTTGACTTTCCCGACAAAAGAATAATTATTATATTAATGTATTAAGTAAAAATAGTGGAAATTATGTTTATATCTCATTTATTTTTTACATAAAATATAATTATACAAAATGTTTGTAAACATAAATATAAATATACAATTAGAAATATGGATTAATATTATAACATATTATATATATAATGTAATAATAATAAGTCTTTAATGTAAATAAAAAAAAAACTAAACATAACATAATTAAAATGTAAAACTGAGTTAATAATTTGATGAGAGATAATATACTTTTAATAAATACACTTACTAATTAATATGAATTCACATGCCATAAGATGACGTAAAAATATATTTAAATTTTATGGTTTCGTTTAAATTGTATATAATTTATTTAACATTAGTTTGCAAGTAGGAATCCTTATTTAAATAAGAAAAATGATTAGTTCTTTATAAAATAAAAATATAACTGCTTAAAATCTTTCGTTAAAATATCATAAGGAGTCACAATGAATTTCTTTTAACTTTATTAAATATACAGAATAGAGGAATATAAAAACGTCATGCGTGCATAACAACGCAAGAGATAAAAATAAATATTTTAAAATTATACACCGGATAAGGTCTAAATACTTCAACGATGACGTAATAATATTTAAAATGCTTACTTTGTTAATATGAAATTTGTAGATAATTTAATACCGCTGCTTTTAAATGAATTTTGATAATTTTCTAGTTCAATATCCTGTATTATTTTATAATGATCAATCGAAAGTTAAAAGTATCACATAGAGTTAAATTGGATATTAAAAATGGAAGTCGAGTATCTGCGCAGTTACTTCCGTGGCATTAACTAGAAGTATCAATAATATTGTGTGATGCACTTCAGAACTTTACTACATTATAAATCCCAGAATCATATAATGACACACTCTATAAGGCTATAATTTTAGTTAATATGCCTACTTATGCGCCATGGTCGGGGAGTTTCCGAGTCTTTGAGGATTTCAGATACAAGTTTTAGTTATCGATCAAAGATGAAGAAAGGAGGAATGAAGAGAAAAGAGGAGAGAAATACTGATTAACTGCGGTATTATAAAGTGTCGTGAGTAAACAATAATGTCCTTCCAATAAATTTATTATAAAGCCGAAATACACCAGGGGGATGGGCGGCAATAAAGATTTATGCCAGGAATATTGAAGTTGTGATTTAGAAATTTATGCGCTCCATTTTAAAATGCTAATCTAATGCAAATTTTCTAAAGTTGAGTATTATAGACTGCGTAATCCACGGCAATTTATGATGACTACCGGATTGGAACTGAACCCCCCTAAAAGAAAGCCGATTTGCGTCATGACTTTATGGTATACTTTCAAATATGCAGCCATGATTCCAATAAAGAAGCGTAACCTGAGCTCATAATAACAAAATGTGTCGTTAAAATTTGTAATGTGTGTACCAGAGAAGTCATACTGTGGTGTAAGCATAATATATTTTATCTTATCCAACCTAACATTAATTTTCTCTCGTAAACCTCTTTACTCGACAGCACGCACTGTTTGTTAATAAAAATGAATACATTTCTGATAAATATTTTACAACAGGAAAAAATACCAGATTAAGTTATGTTATATACTCTCATAAGATTAAATAATAATTTGAGCCTTATTAGAAAGCTAATTGTATTTCTCGCGATTTTATATAGCATTGAAAATATTTGCTCCAGCTTATATAATTAAACTGTTTAAACCTCAGCCTCAAGAATATTATTAATTACTTTGAAAGAAATTACCAACGTAGATAAATGAAATTACATAAATGCAACAAAATTTGGTGGCATAATATTTAAAAAAATTAAGCAATTATATTTTAACAAAGAGCGTATTTCTAAAACAAAGATTGAAATAACTGAAGTTTAACGTACCATATCGTCAAAATAGAAATGAAATTATGATATTAATATTGACAAAATTGCATTATTAATTTATTGTCCATGTATATGTCAAACTATTTAATAAAAACACGAACCGCTAAGAAATTTAATGACTATTTCAAGAGAACAATACTTCGTATTTTTCAGATAACATTTTATTATCGTACTTTATATAAATGTATAAATGTGATATTTCTAATATCACTGAATACACTATTCTAACAAAAATAAAGGATTTTTGACTAAAGTATCCAATAATAATACACATCTACTACCAAAAAATTCAATTAACAAGGAGTGTCATATTTACAATTAATATATTTACTTTTAAAAGTCTAAAAATATACAGTTATTACTTTGTTCCAAGGAATAGTTTACAAAAACATGTGAGTCGCATATCTGCCAGTCACGTATACAGATATACTATATATATATAGGTGAGTTAATGCATTTTAAATGCCTAGGTATAGATACATACTTTTAGAACGTAAGTAAAGAATTTATCCCACATTCTCATATATATCACAAATTGTACCTATCAACAAAATGTTTTCCAAAATTCGGATTATGCCGTAAAAGTATGCCATATTATAATACTTAATCCTATCTATGCATCGACGAGTTCCTACCTTTTTAAATTAATATTTTCCCTCAATGATTACTATGTGTAATTTAATTAGTCTATATTTAATATTTTACAGGAATGAACAAGTTAAAATATATGTGGCCTCGAGATGTATAAAATAAAAACATAAGAATAAAATACTTAAGCTCTTCCAAATTACATGGTTTACACACAGATATCTATATTAATATGGTAATGCAACATTTTGTTATTCGCTGAATAAAGAAAGTGAAATTTAAATATAATCTTTCTATTATTTTGCTTTTCAGAAGTAACATTTTTATTTACCGGAAGCTATAGGCAAAACATGCAAAGTTGTGACAGAATACAGGATTTTACCTTTCTTATATGAATGATGAAACATGAAAAAAACATTATTATACCCTTTTCTACAACGGCATTGTCTCATTATTATTTTCCAATTTCTTGTATGCCGAACATTTTTTAAGTATAGAACAAGTCAACAATCGACGTAGGAATAGAAAGGGGACAAGAACATGGATCAGTTACACTGTATCATGATATTTTAATGGGGATGATAATTTCAAAAAGTACGTTAGGTCGAGACGAATAGAGGCATAAGGGTTGTAGACACGTAGATAACACGAGAATCAAGGAAATAAGCCGGATTACTTTCTTTGCGATAAAGGCAAACATTATAGTAAACGAAGAAGAGCGAAAATGGAGAAGATAGAAGCGAAACAATGATGAAGGGGAAAACATCTTAATTGACATGTTATAAAGATGAGAAGCAGGCTTGCGTGTACTTTGCTTTCAAGATTTCGAGCTGGGGGAGCAATACGCTGACGGTTCATCTACTGAAGCAAAGCGGCATCATATATTGTTGCCTTCACTGTGAAGGTATAATAAAAGCGTGACACATTACAAAACAATTTCTAGGTACCGAACCCCTGAGAGCAAATTGAAAAAGTGACATGAAAGAATAAATTTGCTCACACTTGTAGGATAAAGTTCCACGGAATAAAATACAAGAGAATTTCACTAGATTGCTTTTGATTATTTTAAATTACAAGAGGAAGCGAGATATCTTGTAATTTGAATATAGTACAGTACAATAGTATATATTATATTATATATATATATGCATATATACCATTATATGTATAACTGGAAATAGCACATGATGTATTAATTACGACTAATCTATTTATTAACAATTATAGTTTCATCATGAAGAAGTTATATATAAATAATTGGACAGGCATTTATGTAAGTGTAAACAAACAACCGGACATGCGAGCAAAATGACTCACTTTTAATGATATCGTATTTACCGTTATTGAAAAAGTGAATACAGATTTACATTTCTTTTTAAATTTAATCTTGTGTAATATTATAATTCTATAGATTCACTGCAGTGCAGGAATACTTTGTAGACAGTAGTTAGTAGAAGTCGTTGTCTATTTCGAGATAGCTATCTAATCAATATATAATAAACTATATACCTGTTTATTGCTTTTTATGTAGGATAAATACTGTGACTGTAAAATAGCTAACTCGCGAGTACTATGACGTAAACAATATTATAAACAGTGAATAAATATATTGTTTTACAAATTTTTATAAATAATATCAACAAAAATATTGCCAGTTGGTATACATAAAACGTGACATAAAAGTATTGTTTATAAATATCCTTATATGTTTTACTTGTTAACATATTAGTGCTGTACTGAATTAGTTGATATCCTTATAATTGTTATATTATGCTTTTATATTCACTACATACATGTTATCGATATGGTTTTGCTCAAGCTGGTTGTACGTCAATTTGTGTTGTATCTTTACTTGCCTTTTAATTATTACAATAAAGATATTTCTATTATTATTATGTTTTCGAGATTCAATTATATACACAAGAATTATGTGTGAAAATGTGTTTTCAGAATATAAAGTCAATATTTTGGAAATAATTGTCCTTTATATTAATTATGTAATAATAATTGTGCACACAGCATCTCATTGCATATTTTATAATACATAAATATCGCATTATTATAAATATTTATGAAAAATAATATTGAGAATTCTTTATCATGATGTTTTTTGCTGATTTGTTGAATTTATTAAAAATGTTATTTACGCAGATCGAATCTTATCATTATTATTATTATATAATCACCAATTATTAATGAAATGTAGTATAAATTGTATTTCAAAATAAATGTGTAAGTATCAGTTCTAAAGGGCATTTAAAAAAGTATGTATGTACATTAATATTTTGAATGTTAATCGTAATTGTTTAGTAAATATTTAAACCATAAAAAAGGTAAAGCTAAATAAATATTACGAGATAATAATAATAATGATGTTACTCATAATAAATCGAACTACATTTTAGAACATTCAGCTTTTGATCTACAATTATAATTTTATATATCTTTCTAAAAGGTATCTTCGATTTTGTTTAGTTACCATAGTAACAGAAGGTAAAGTCTATGTAGACAGATGGCACAACAGCATTTCTGAAGTTTTAACATATGTTTTCGTATGTTTTGATCATACTAATTTTATACCCCAGGAGGCAGTTTAAAATATATTATAAAACATGAATATTAATGTCCCAAATGCTTTTTCTATGTACTTTAAAAATGGATATATATATTATAATGTAATGTAATGCTGATCGTAAGCACAAAAGAAACTTTCAAAAACTTAATTTGCTTAAGTTATAAATAGTAATTGAATATATCTATGAGTATATATTCATAATATTTTATTTTGTGACGTCTGTAAACGTTAACAATAGACTTACATGGGTATTATTTCATTAATGCATTAATATAAAATAAGATACATTATGGATTATAAAATTACATTAAAAATACATAAGCCGCTTTTGTTTATATAATTTCAATTTTATTGAGTAAAACCATGCAAGAAAATTCAGCTCTATTAAAAGTACCTATCTTTGCAGATATAGTAATAGTTGTTTATCTTAAAATTTCTTAGTATAAATACTGCGTTAATTTCTATAAAAAATGAAAAATTTAATATTATAAAAACATTTTATAAAATTTATGCTTAAACATAAAGTAAACCTAACATCTGTAAAATACTATTGGATATCAAAGAAAAATTCCATTAATATGCAATACTATTTATCAGTAACCTAATATCACATACACAATGTTTTGCAAATATATATGTACATACTTACATATATATAATATATATAAGTTTAAAATTGATACATACACTTAATGCACATATATACACATAAACTTGCTTACTGTTTTTTTAGAAATTTACATATGCACACTTTCAAACGATTTTGAACACGAATTAATATATAAAATATTTGTTTAACAGAATATTTAAAAGGTACTGTTATACATGATATAAAAAGAGAAAAATATTTTCAATTATACTTTGTCTATTCGATTTTGAATATTTTTTGGATTACAAGTTGCAACAATAAAAGCATTTGCACATGAGGAATTTATAAATTTGAAATAAGTAATGTGATTATAATTAATTTGTCTACATTACAATAAATTATCTTTATTGTTTCTATATTATACATATTATCATGATACATATTTATTCAAGTGTTTATTACCGTTGCTCTTATTACTTTTGTTTTCTTCTCCAAACCAAAGGAAAATAATGGGTGAGTTGCTGTTTAGAAAGATGGATCGAAAAATTTAGTTTTAAGAATCTCTAGTAATTCAAGGCTTATGAGAGTTTGTCACAAGGTCCTTCTCTTCTTCTCTTTCTGGCCTCTTCACACAGAATTTACAGCTGTTTGCAGCAAGTTACTTCGAGGATTTTCATAACTTTTGGTCTGCTTGAACATTTTATTACCTATGTAACATTGAAAATAGTATGTTTTTTAATATGTACCATCTCTTTTTCCGCTCCCAGCGTGGACACTTTTGTCGTCTACCTCTCATTCGTTACAATTGTAGCTAATGGAGCTGCCTGCAACTTCTTTATATAATGAAGATATTTATTCATTAAGGATCTCTCAGTTTGTGGATGGTGCATGTCTCAATTCTTTTTAACTCATGAACATTTCAAGGGATGTCTTTCATTGTTAGGTGTTATATCGAGAGTGTAGTACGGAGTGTGGAATAATGCTAATGTTTTTATGTTTGGCTGCGGTAACCACAGCTTCTACTTCTATATAAGTGAGCCTCTTGGCTCATATTCAACTTTCTTTTAGCCTCCTCGTCGACTTTTTTATTCCAATGAATGAACTAATTTGAAGGGACTCAAGGGAGCTTGATCTCCAACTTCATAGAGCTCAGTTCTGAACCATGTCGTATGAATTTGCCAATAGGCTCCAGTTCTTCATGTTACTGTCTCGAAATGAGGCCTTGATGGATAGCCACAAGTTCCATCCTAATGTTGAAGGAAATTTACAGAGCGGTATCGTTTGGTAGGAGGCATTTTCATCTCTGCGACATTACTACGAGTAATATCTCCTCTCCGCGCTGCGTACCTTTTTAGGCAAACACTATCATGCCCCCTGGTTCGAATCTCCTCAAGTACTTTACCACTTCATCTCTTCTTGCATTTGCGGAGTCTATCTTGGACTGGGTCAAAGGGAAGATCCTTAATCTTCCTATGAAAGATAGGAATGGTACTTCCTGTGGCTCTCTCTTCTATTGGGAGTTCTCGTAACCACCTAATTTTCTAGTTTTGTGTCTTTCGTGGGTGAGCTTATAGACAATTTTGATTTAGATACATAACGCTGCTTCTCCGCACCTCTTCGTTATATGGCGTGCGCCCCCTGAATATATGGGTGCTCAAACAGTAGAAAGACAACTCTATAGATTTCCGGAACAAATCGTTTTTGTCGACAGTTATTATAGTCCCTCAAGTGAACAGTGACAACGGAAGAAGCAAAGTAAAGGATCAACTTGTGGACTTCCGTGTTATTTTAAATATATTAGAGACGTTAAATAAAATTGTACTCAATTAATAACACAAAGGTACAAAGTAAGAATGCAAAAGTCTGACTGACATAAAATGTATTATAATGCAGTTTTAAACAAATATAAAATAGACAACGTTTTCTATAAACACCTAATCAAAAGTTCCGTTTTCAAATAATGGATAAAATCAGAAAGATTTGATTTGTTTATCTAATGCTTTACCTCTATTTATGTGCATAAGCTCTGTTTTATATTTTGTAATATTTTATAGTTTATACATAGACCTGCAGAGGTCTTGACTTGTGACAAGTAAAATTTAACTGAATAGATCACGAGAAAATTATTTATCCTTGTCAACGTTTCAAAAAACTTTCAAATAGTCTTTAGTGTATATGTTAGTCAACAAAATATACGTTTATGCTTTTAGGGAATTCTTGCTTTCTTTAGCCTTATAACTGGTATATCAAGTTAATAAAATGTATTCATTTGTATTTAAACATGCAAGTAAGTATGTAATAATTATTGCAATTTTCGGGATAATTGATTTTTATTTTGAATTTAAAATTTGAAATAAGTTTGTGCATTTAATTTAAAAATATATATTTATTTTTACTACATATTATTAGTTTTGTATCACAGCGTCACAGCTACAAAATAATATATTTCGCCAAATTCATGTCGGTTCGAAAAATACGAAATTTGAAATGTATTTTTATTTGAGATCACGGTAATAACATTCATTCTTTACAAATATCTATAACTCTTTTAGTATAACTCAATAAGGATTAATGGCGCTCGTTTCTTGACTCTACGCAAACACGGACTTATATGGTAAGTAGTAAGAAATGTAATTACTTAAATATCTATATAATTTTGGAAGAAAAATAAGTTAGTAAATTGTAAATGGCAGGAAAAACTTACCGGTGAATGTGCTTATACTGTTAGCGAACCCCATGACCAAGCCAGCGAAGTTGGGAGCAATGTCGATAACATTGACAGCGTAGCCGGCCACAGCGAAGCCAGAAAATCCTGAACAAAAACAAGAAATGACAATAATAATGATGTCAACATATATATTTGTATGTATATATGTGTATTTGATTGTGTAATAATGAATGTATATTTCTGTATATTTTACGTATTCATTAAGCATAACTATTTTTATAAAAGAAAATTGACAGACTTTAAAATTATCGTTTAAATTAAGTTGAAACTATTGCTTATTACACTGAAATATTAAATTAGCTGTTACTTGTTTTCAAAAAATAACTGTCAGCTTTCTGTACCTAAGATTTATCACACTTTTAAAAAGTTATTTGTATCATTTAAAACTTTTTTTACGTATTTTAATTGTCTATACATTAATATCAAATTGTCCAATTCATTTTAAAAATTTTCCTTTAACTTTGATGCTAAGATTTCATTTCATTAACAAATGGTACTATAAAATGAATTGCATCGGTACAAGCTTATTAAATAATAAATATACACTTATTTCTAATGTTTTTAATTAATGTAAAATAACTCTCGAAAATTGTCTAACGAAACTTTTTGTCGACTATTTGTTAACGTATTATATTTACTTGAAATAAACTTCTTTATTATAAAGGTAACAATTGCAATCAAATTATAAACGTATATTTTTGTAGGTAAGTGTTCTATAAAATTAACAATATATAGAAGTATAAAATTTACTAGTTACATTATGAAATAATGCATGAATAGCATAGTGTCAACTTCCATTCATAAAATTACATTGCGTGTTTCAAACTTTTAACAACATAAAAATACTATATTATATGTATATGTGAGAGAAATAAAATGTCAGCTCTGTAAAAGATATATTCTAACTAAGCTTAATAAAATAAATTATAATATCAAAATTCGTGAAAAAAGCAAAAGTAGTTTCGATAGTATTAAGTTGGTATAATCATTATAGCTAATTAAAAATTTATTGAATTAGTGTTAATTAACATATTATACAAATTTTTATTAATTGTACAAGAACTTAACATTTAAGTTGGATAATATGTTACAATACTAAAGTCTCATTTGCAATGTTTGATTTGCTCGTTTATGATAGATAAATGGATTAAAATTAGGATATTTTCTATTCTAAAATTGAAATCAATTTCTACTTCTAATGATACTTAATAGTAAATATGTACTTATGTTCTAGAAATATACTTCCCAGGTATGTATATAAATATGTATCTTATTTTTAATATGTTATGTTAGATTAAAATAGATATGAAAGGTGGCATCTAAAGGCATTGTCATATTTTGAAATAATTACTTTATTGTTTTTATAACAACTTACAAATATTTATTTAAAAGTTGTTAAAAAATTATACATAGACATATTTTTGTATATGAGGGATCTATAAAAAAATAATAATAATCTAGATAAAAAGTAAATTAAGAATAACCTTCATCTTACAACAATTAATTTAAGAATTCTGTTTACAACTCGAAAGTTAAATTTTTTTGTTGTATTCAATATACTTTCTTTGTATATACATATATGTATTTTACAGTGTGTCAATTTGTGCTAAAAAAGCTTGAGGTACTCAAAATACTTTAACTTCAGAGTTGTCAACAAAATTATTGTATTAATTCTTGCAAGATGAAGATTATTTTTAATTTACTTTTTTATCTAGATTATATTATATTTTATTTTATAGATATACATATACCTACAACATTGATATAACATTAGCTAAAAATATGTTTTTGTATAATTTTTATTAACTTTTAAATAAATATTTGTAAGTTGTTATAAAAATAATAAAGTAATTATTTCAAAATATGACAATGCTTATAGATGCACCCTTTCAAATTGAGACTAATCTAACATAACATATTAAAATTAAGATACATATTTATATACCTCTGAAGTATATTTCTAGTTCATAAGTACATATTTACTATTAAGTATCCTTATAGAAGTAGAAATTGATTACTTTGACAACTCTGAAGTTAAAGTATTTTGATTACCTCAAGCTGTTTTGGAACGAATTGCAACACTGTAAGATACATATTGGAATAATAAAGAATCGTTACCTGTATAAGTAAGAGGGAAAATATATCCATCAAAAATTTGTTCAAGCAAAATAAAAGCTTAAAATGTAATATTATAAGGGAATCAATATTTGCAAAATAATTGCTGTTCCGATAGTATAATACTTATTATTATTGTTTTATGTACGAATATTAGGTTTATATATATATTTCAATATTATTTATATATCAGTGTGTACTATATGTAGGTACCCTAGATTAAACAATAAAACAATAGAATAATAAAGTTTTATTAGATATATTAACTTGAAATGCAAAAGTAAATTTTACAATGTTATAAAATATATTATGAATAATATTACAATGAATTTAGTATAGAATAATTTTTTTTAACTATAAACCTAAATCAACAATTAAAATAAATTTTAAAATATATGTTTTTCTTTTAATTAAGAAATATAAAACTTTTGATAAATTTTGAAAAAATATGCAAATTGTTTATTCTGTTTTGATTTTCTTTTATAATTGTAATTTTTCTTTCTTTTAAAAATTAATAAATATATATAATTTCTTTATTTAAGCAAAACTAATATAAAAAATAAACGCAATAATAATACAATCTGTTTTTAAATTTAATCGAATTACTTAAAAACATGAAATAATTTTGTGTAGTCTATGCTTTATTTGCAGATTTCATTATTTATTTCACTCAAGAAAATAAATACTTTAATGGAAGTAAAAATTGAGCATAGTGTTTGAAGCTCTTTGTTGAAAAATCGATTATATTTATTAACCTTATCCACATATACCGGGAGAAAGGAGGGACTGCTCGCATTTTTGTTGTGATTATAATTGACGATATGGTGCAATATACATAAGCTTTCCTAACTTTTCATATATTTACTTTTACAACTTTTAGCTCCAAATTTATCTATAGTATATCCAAAAGAAAATGCTATCTTTTTATCCGAAATGAGTACCTACAACTTTCTGTTTACTCATTTCTTTCTAGAAATCAATAAAATTCTGATTTTTTATTGATTAGTTTCATATAATAAATCATGATTTAGAATAAGAAATACATTTTTTTGCGGTAAATACAAAAAAGACAAATTTAATTAAATAAAGAAATATGATAAATACATGTTTATAAAAAAATTGTAACCATTTTTCAATGGAATATGTTACATGTTTTAACGGTACATGCAAAGTTTCAAAGCTATACTTTACTAAAAAGTTAAAAATATATATATAATGGTGGTAGCCTAATCAGCCCACCATAACAGCCTGGTAATAAATTTCATGTAAATCGGCTACAAAATAATAGTATTAAAGTTTTTATGAATTTAATTTTAAGAACAAATATATATTTTCAGACCATTTTAACATACATAAATTTTCTGTAAAATATTATTTATTGCCTGTATATATCTAAATTTTTTTGCCACATAAACTGTTTATTTACTATCAGTTTTAAAAACACAATTTTGCAAATTCTTTAGTGTTGTTATAGTTCAATAGTAATATTGAGCTGTATACAATCAATACAATGAATAAGAGGGAAATCTCTGTGTTGAATTACTCTGTGATGTGTACACTACATTATAGAATGTTAATTCAAATATTGAAAATACAATTATAACTATTACAACTGCGTTGAAGTTTATCCTATGGAGTGAAATTTATTGTAAAGCATTGGAAATGTTAATTGTTGTACATACTACATTTTTTATCAACAATGACGAAGAGAACTCGTACAGAATACCAATTTGGTCAATTGTCTACGTCTGTTATTTAAAAATTAGTTATTTATAATACGTAGTATGCATGTATATTGCTTACATTATTTTTCTTACACTGTAGGTAGTAAATATCTACCATAAGTATTATTATATAACCATATTATTATTATTAATATCAATGCTCTTATTACGAGTCTATTACGAAAATATAGCTACAACAGACTGCCTGTAGCTCACCAAGCGCCATGGAGAGCAGAACCGTAGCCTCTCCGCTGCTATAAGAGAAGCCCAGAGCAACGAAAAAGAGAGCTTTGAGACCGAATCCAAGACCCGCAAATATCTTCCGTATAGTTGTCCAAGACATGGAAGTCTTTATCTTGAGGAAATCCGCTAGAAAGCCACCTATTTTGTCAAAATAACGATAAATAAATAAACTATCATAAAAGGAGACTGGTAATTAATAATATTCATATACTAAAAAGGAATTTTGAATCAGTATATATTTCATGATTAAAATTTCAGTTCAATTTTGTACGATTACTTTGCGGGTAAAAATACACTAACTAACAAAATTCGATTTCAAATTTTATATAGCCTTTGGACAGCTGGTGAACTTTTCGAGATTGCAATACCGTCGTTAAAAGGTTAAATGTATAAATTGTTTTAATATATATATAAAGAACTGTATTCCTGTACATTTTTTATTTGTAATTGTTAAGCCATGCTTAATTCAATTAATTCAACCAAATGAAATCACAATTTTATCAATATATACAAGATGCAAATTTCAAACTATTTTTAATTTAAAATAACAGTTTAAAGCAGTTTTAAAATGATTTTATGTAGTGTTTTATGTCACTACAAATTTTGGTAATTTTCCTTCATTTGATTTTGTGTTAAGAATACCTAGAATGTGAAATAGAATACATTTAAAGATTAATATAATAACCCCACGTACAAAATATCAGTGCTAATAGTAATATTTACAGTAATTAATTGTTTTGGTAATAAATAAAGTATATTGTAGTATATTAGTATATTAATAATAGTATTTCTTATTTACAAGGATTATTTTTAAAACTATTTCCACAGAAGAGGTTTTAAAATTACCCTACAAATGGTGGAACTTTTGCCTAAGTAGTAGATCGAATGTATTCTGACTAGAAATATCTTGAGACTTTTGTTACTAAATCAGATTTAGAATGATAAAAATTGATGCTGAATCGGTGTGACAATACGATAGTGTAACAGCTACAATAGAGATTCGTCTGCCAATATAACTGCATTTTGGAGATTGATTTTTTCCCCTATAAACTCGAGTACAGATAATAAAATAATGCATTACAACCATAACATTCATATATGTTGTTCAGAAAAGGGAATATTTTTGGACGTTATTGTTGACCTTTCCATTTCAATATTACAAAATTGAATTTTCAGATGCTTTCTGGAGATATTACGTTTCATGTATTAATTTAAAAAATGCAGATTAATGTTAGATTTCTTTCTTAGAATTAATTTTAAACACTGATAAATTATACTGTGATCGATAATTCGACTGGTATTGTTGTATTATTTATGTAAGCATTTTTTAAATTGAATTTTAAACTGTAATAATATAATTTAAATTTTTTAATTTTTATTAAAATAGTTTTCTTACATAGATATTTTGGAAATAATATACGCTAAAACTCTTCGACTGTATGTTGTCAACGTAATGTTTAATAAAGGACCGAAATATCAAATTGAATCAATAGTACAATCATTCGAAGGAATTGTTTTGTAACTACTCTATGACTCTACTTCTGTATTTATACACAGACACCTTCGATATATATGGGAACTCTTTCTCTATTTAATCACACTTACATAATTTCTATCCAACTCTGCAGAGTTTTGTTTTTAGAAAAATTATGTTTATGTAAGTTGCTAACTGCGTAGATTGAAACCTTACCTTATTTGACAAGTAAGTAAGACAAAAACATCAAAGACTTTGCATATTTCTATATGAAAACTTTCAAAACAGCTTACAATAAGCTTAGATTTATATTAGGTATAGATACAGTATATTGGCTCAACATTTATACTAAATATATAGTACTGGGCGCTCATATAATGTAGCGCTTGTTTTTCGAATTTTCTCGGTATATAATTAGAATGAAACGGATGAGAGGAAGCTATATATACTTACATCCATGTGCATTAAGACTTAATTAGTATCTCATTAGACACTCTTCGTATTTCTTAGTAAACTATATGTGCACATATTTAGGGATATTTTTTAAAGATAAACTCAAATATTATAATTAACTTATATGTATATGTGTCTCTAAATCCTTAAGAAGAATTACATAATTATTTGTTTTATAGGATAAGATTATACTTGATAAAATAAGTAGAATTAGACTAAAGATAAGAATGAAATGTAGAATAATTTTAATCAGATTGTATTCGATATATATTGCATTAAGAAAATATTAATAATCATTTTTTAATTCTTTCGACTAGGCTGAAATTATAGACATCAAATTATATACGAACCGCACAATGTAGTTCACATGTACTATGATCCTCAATATCTAACAAAGTAATATGTGGATATTAAATAAAATTTACGCATTTTTGTTTTAAATATATTATATATTTTACACATATGAACTAAATGAGTTATAATTATAAATGCTTATTTTGGTTACTGAACTAGTGATTATATTCCACTAGTTCAGATTCAGTGATAAATATTCTGTTTAATACGCATGGTATTAATAATAATAGCTTAATATTATACATTTTTAAATTATAACTTGATATTAATATTCTATAATTGTACCAAGAACTTAACGCGTAAAGGAGACATTTAAAAGGTGCATTTACGAATTTAATTTAGTTTTTTTGTGTAATGTGAAGGTCGTTTGTTTCTTTGGAGAGGTTGAATGAAGAGAGATGTGGGAACATTGAAAAGAGACAGAAAACCAATCCTATTGTGTAAATATTAAATAAAGCTGTTTGTCTCCAGTTGAAGGTTTATGAAAAACGGACTTCCCCAGGACAAGGGAGAAAGGGAGTCATTCAAAATAGAGATAGAGAGATTTTGGTCTGTTTATGTAAATTAATTATATATCCAAAGAAAATAGAAGAATTAATTAAATGCGCTTGAATTCACTAAGAAGAAATATCTATTCCAATTACGCAAATATATTTTCACTTGGAAATGCTCGTGTATTGATAGTCTTCAAAACACGATAAGCACATATAAACATGAACATGAACACAAATTATACGTTCCGTATATCCCACAAAGGGATACTTCTTATGTATCATCATAAAGAATGGTCTCACTTCCCTGGAAATTAATTTTGACTAAACACACAAATCCATTGTTTCTCTTTGAACTATTAATTATAATTCTTGTTATATACACATATGGCGGGCGATCGCGAAAGAATATAGAATGTTTTTCCACATATTCACGTCTCATGTAACTCTTAAATGGAAGAATATAACAAATTAATAAATTGCACTTTGCTGCACTCTTTCCGTGAATGGTGTATTTTCAGTGTATGAATAATTCTAGCACATGTCTTTAACGTTAATATTGATTAAATTACAAGATCAAAAAGAAAATGTACAATTTTCCTTCAGAATAATTGATTTGTTTTAAATCGAACTATATCGGAAAAAATGTTTTTAATAAAACAGTTCCGAAATATTTTTTCATTTAAAACCTGAAATACATATTATTGCATGTAAATAAACTACACAAATATATATCGTATGCATAAATAGAATAAATGACTAAAATATCCTCCATTTTACATCAGTCCAAGTACCGGTACTTAATATTTTGCCATGAGGAAACTACAATTACAATGACTTCATTTCTTTCATCCTCTAGGACAGCTGATAGGTTCCACTATCTATATATATCTATATATGTGTACTATTGATTTAGATAGGTATAATTAGGTCCCCTTCTTTATTATAATGTTGCATAATTTAAGTACAATGTTAAGTCTTTAAATGCAAAGAAAGAAAACATTTCAATGATTTTTAGAACCAGCTTTACCGCATACAGAATCCTTATAGAGAGAGTTAACTATTCTCGACTCCAATAATTATTTATTGCATATTTTCAATTAATAATAGCATATTCAATTCAGACATATTGTTATGCGAATATATTAATATAACTTAAACACACACAAAATACCCATTTCATCACTAACGTTAATCCTGATGGCGACTTTCATTGGTTATAGCCCGGAAGGGGGATTTATTCATGTTTACAGTTCCCCAGTTTTACTGTTTTATTGGATATATTGATACATTATCACTCACTTACTGACTATAAACCGGATGTTTAGGGTCAAACCTTCTATAGTCTAGAGGTTTAAAATATAAAAGCTTTAATTAACAGATTACAAAGAACGCGACTATTGTATATTTTGCATATTGTATAGGTGACAGTCTTTTTCTACTCTTATTATGCTTATTTCTGAATTAATACAGTATGCTGATGTTAAAACTGTAATGCTTTTGAATTCGTTGAGGCGTTGTTTACCATTTTTGTGTTTAATTTAATGTGATGCTTCTTTAGTGTGGATTTATTCAGGATATTTGATTACTTAAAAAAAAATCAGTTGAATAGTTTTATTAATCATTAATTTAAGGATAATAAAGGAAAGAAATATCTATGTCGCTCCATAATTGTTACTTGTTTAAATTATAATAATATTCATAATCTGCACGGAGTTTTTCAAATTACAATTTGTATATCTATGTCATATGTGCATAGTGTTTTTATTTTTATTAAAAAAATCAATATATACTATTTAATAAGTTGATAAACTGCTTAAATCACTATCTCTGTTGTCAATCAGATATATTATATTTTTTACATTTCAAATATACTTAAGTATTACTTCAAGTTCAAGTCTACTGAAATATTTATAAAAAAAATTATCCTAGTTACTTACCTCCTCCGTCTTTTCAAAATTTCTTTGTATTATATAATACGCCTTATCTGGTAATAATAAGATCATCATCAATATCATTTTAAAAAGGCGGTTTACATTTACATTTACATTTTTGTTAGAAATTCGAACTTTTCGTCTCTAATACCTAAATGGCGTTACTGTATTTGTTTTTGGTATATCATTTGAAAATATATACATTATAATGCATCTTACTTTTATTTTGATATCAAATTTACATGTCAATCTGAATGTATCAAAATAAATTTTCTCTTTGTACTTTTTATGGTTTTATTACATTATAATTAATATATAATCTCCATATTCATTTAAACATATAGACAAATGCTTTATTATATATTTCTATCTACATATATAGGAACAGTATTTCTTTAATTGCGTTTCTTTTCATGAACAATACAATTTTTGTTAACTTTCGATAATACAAGTATTTTTCGAAATAAAAATATGTTATGAGTTATGAAACACATACATATAAGGTTACAATATCTTTAATAAAAGTAGCGTTTTCGTATTTAATATAACAATTAATTGTTACATACATCCTATTAAAAAATTCCATACAATTGGTAAAAATAATTGTCACAGTTATGAATGCTTACAATATCCTTCATTATCAAAATTCTAGCCTAAACTTAAAAACATATTTATTAATAATATATTTTACTTTGAATTTTAATTATGCATATATATATCATAAAGTTTTGGAATATAACTTAAATCTATATATAAATATCTTAAATTTGACATTTTTCCTGTTGTATAATTTTTAAAAAGCAGTTTTGACATTTTTAGTCCGTATTACTATTATTATTGCATGTGTTATTGGTTATATAACTAATATGACAATTACTTATTTTATACTAATACATATGTATAATTTGCTATATTGCATATTATATCTGGTGTATCTGGTGGCTAGTTCCATCAACATTCCATCTAGCTTGATCCATTTGTAATAAAATAAAATAGAATAAAGTATTATTATTATTTAATTACTGAATTATATTTATATTCACGTATCTTTTGTTTTATATTCTTATTTTCTTTAATTTTAATTTTTAACAATCAATTACTACGAATATAATATCATATTTTACAAAATACAACAAAAAAACGTTCTTTAAATTAAATCACTAAAAGAGAATCAGGGATAAAAATAGAAAAAAAAATATTCGCATAACGTATAAGATGTATGATTATCAAACTTACTCGTAGCAACAAATTTAAATCAAAACCTACCAATCGCAACAAACAAGGACCGTGCCAGGAATGGAAAAGAGAGCAAGAATATGGTCTTCTGGACGTCCGTATTGTGAATTTGTCGATAGTAGGATTGCATACATACGGAGCTGATCTGAAACGTCCAGTCGTCGGCAGCATAAGTGAAGAAGATGGCATAGACCGGTCGCGAAGTGAAGATCGCCTTCCAAGGGACTTTTAATCGGCGCTTGGCAAAGAGTACTTTCTTTGCAATGTTCCCCTCAAGATAGGCCCGCTCGTACTTGTTCAGGTGCTTGTCTTTCATCGGCTTCTCGTCAATGAGTCGCCACCAAAAGATGCACCATATAAGACCGAGGTTGGCGTAGATGTAGAAGACAACTCCCCAGCCCCATTTTTTCTCAATTTCTGAGCAGACTGGAAGTCCGATTAGAGGTCCCAGAGAAACACCGATCACGGAGAGACAGAGTAGCGTTGATCGCTCGCACTCAGGGGCCCAAAATCTCAGCACACCAAACACAGCTGGAATGAGACAGCCTTCTGCCAGACCCTGCATCATGCGAAGAAAAATTATCATAACGTGTTTGGCCTTGATGTTGTCACCGATGGTTTCCACGAGCGGCAGGAAAAGGTTCATCCCGCAAGTCATCGCTACCGAACAGCCGAATAAAAGCGAAGAATCGTGGTGTACCGTCAAATAGCCTCCAATCGGACTGGCAACAAGGTAGGCAAAGAATACTGAGTTCTCCACAAAGTCGTAGAGTGGTTTGGTGTTCCAAGGCATCACACGATGCGTCTGTGGCTTGAAGATGAGAGATTTGTCCTTGGATTTGACAAGACCGGTGTTGTTCTTGTTGAGGTTGGCCATGATGCCCAACATCTCAGATCGCATTCCAATGACAACTGTGAGTCCAATGGAGCAAAGAAGAGCGATTGTGTAGCGCTTTTTGCCTGGTCCACAGCAGCAGAGTACGGCCCGCAAGGCCCGATTAGTCTTCCGTGGTGAGTCGTATGGGCCTTTCATTGTAGAAAGCTCTATGGAGGTGATATATTTATTAGTATGCTTCGAGATTTGGCTGCAACTTTTCTAGTAAAAAAACTAATTACTGTCAGTTTTTTCCATAATTTGAGCAAGAAAGAGGATTTTTACTTTCACAGACCCGATTATCCGGATAATCCTTTACTATCGACTGAAGTATACAAAATGTTTATTTATTTCGTGTCACCGTAAATTTGGGAAGAAAACAAGGCTCATTTTGATATAGAAACACTTTCTGTATGTATAAGCTCACTAATATTACGGAACACAGTGAAGTGTCTAAATAATATTTCAGGACGCTTGGAAGGATAACAATTTCCTGAGGACACAGCCAACTGTATACACCAAGTATATAATTTCCGCCGGTTGTTTTCCCGCCTATGTACACCGGCTGTAGCACCTTAACTATTGCTTGGGAAAGGAGAGGAAAAGGGGGGGGGGGTAAATAGGTGATGTGATTCAAGAGGTGTGGATGTATGTATACAAGTAGGCGGCGGAATCGAATCGGTGCCTCGAACCTCAGTGAGAAGGTAAGAAGAGGAGAAGGTGGCGTATTGTGGACTTAAAATGAGGGGAGGTCGAATTTAGAAAGAAATTTGAATGAAAGTCACACCTCACGACTTCTTTTCTTAGGCAATGAATTTCTTTCTTCTTAACTTTTAGGGATTTGAATCACACCTTTTCTTCACACACAACGGTCTTCTAACTTGTAGAGTGCTTCTTTGCGGCTCCACGGTGATTATTTCAATTTTATTCGACTGGCCGTTGCGTGTTGTGTAACCGTGACGTTGCGTTGTTTTTAGTGTTTGTGTGTCGCTCTCTGTCCGCTGGCTCTTCTATCTATCTTTTTCCGTGCTGCTGTAGCGTGTAGGTATGTGTATGTGCGTCGCATATAGAGGCATACACACACATACATTAAGTTGTTGCATGCAATTCTGGACGCGAGGCACACTACATCAAAATCCTTGTTGGCATGGCGAACAAAACCTTAGAATAGAACGGAGGAAAGATCTCAATAGGCCTTCTATTCGTCAGAAATACATCCCCCCTCGCTCTTTTCCAACCCTGCCTCCTCATTACCAAACCTATACAATTCTCTCCATCCCATCCTATGTTCTAGACAATACACTCCACATTTCCTTGTTCCTTTTGGCCTTGTGCGCTTGACACAAAACCCTTTTTTCTCTCCTGTTTTACAATTTAAAACTTGGAGGGGCAATCGTATGTGTGTAGATATTGTAAAATTTAATATTATATTATATATGTATCATGAGAGATTGTATACTGGACATAAACCGGGTGCCAATTCCTAAATTTGCGACAATAATTGGAAAAAGGGAATATTATATAAATGTATTTGTAGATTTTTTCCTTCAAAAGAAGGTACTACTTCCCTATTACTAATGTTATGTGTATGTGCAATATATACCATAAAAAACTAGTTTGAGTTTGAAAAGTGTTTGTATCAAGTTTATAATTTACTTATAACGTGATAAAAGACAAGCTTCTTTAAAATATAACATTTTAAATACATATAACATGCATAGCGTCTAATTAAATATTACATTTATTAAATTATATATATAAATATTATGTACACCGATGAAAAATTTGCCCAAACACGTTTTCGTACATATTTTAGTCAATTCACTCGAATTACTCCATTTTAATTTTACTATTTTAAAACTCTGTTTAAATAACTCTATAATTTTAAACATTAATGTAATTCAAAAGTAAATGTATGTAATTAAATATAAATTATAATGGTTTATAAATAAAAATGTGATTTTACTACAAAATTACATATAGGTATAGATTCTTTACAAATTTATTACAATATCTTGAATGCCAAGTGTTATTAGATTCTCTGTATTCTGTAATTGTGTAGGTACTACCTGTCAATTCAGTAAAACTATCAATCTACAAGGCATATTAAACAAAATTACCGGCTCGTTTTACCATACAGTAAATATTGAAGTACCTATTTATTATTAATGTGAAAAATATGTTTTTCAATTTAAGTTGAATAATTTCCTTCGTGCCTTTCAATATTTTAAATAAAACAACGAATTTATTATTTAAAAGTATTTTAAGCAAAGAATAATGTATCTATTGCTTTTAAATATGAAATAACATTTTAACACAGAGGCTCAATTTAATAGTTACATTCCTCATATATTATAGAATGAAAAAAAAAATAATACTATGTATACAGGTGTCAATTTATAAAAAGCACTAACAAAGCTTAAATTTCAAAGAGCACCTTAAATCACAGTGCATCAGGGTGGCTATTGTTCCTAAAAACCTTTTTGACAAACTTCTTTTTGGTCATTGTGTACACGCATACACTTAATGCATCAGAATATAATTTACTAATGGCTAGATTTGTACACGGATTGTCAACAATTCTGTACATGTATGTACGAGAGTTTTATCATTTAAAATGTATAACTTCATCATGGTTTTATATAGAATAAGCTTTGAAAAAATATATATATATGAAAACATTTTATAGGGTGTGTCTGTAATGCATTGTTATGTCTTCAATTATAAATTTATATAAACTCCACGCATATTTTGTAGGTTTTACCTCGCATTTTCATCGCTTCATATTTCTATTTTGTTATATTGTACCTACTTTCATTACATAAATCTCGCGGTTTTAATACCAATTAACTATGTGTGTAAAACATATACACACATGCAGAATTTGAAATTCAAATCTTTGTACACCTACCTTCGAATTCCTTCAGTGTTAAATAGTGTTTTATAGTTTATTATAATGTGCGTATACAAAAAGATAAAATGCATTTAAAGGTGATAAAACGTTACATAATAGAAAATTGAGACTTGTTGTCAACACAAAATTTAATTTATATAAATGTCAAAGTAATTGTTTATTCCGTTGTATATATGCTAACTTTAGATTATATCGATGCAAACATACGATTGTACTAACTGTATACCATATGGTACCATATTTAGTTGAATAGTGTAAAAATTATATTAAGTAATCAGTTCATAATTTAAAATGTGTAATTATGTTTTTTTTAAATTATTATTTTTTATTGAATAAAGCTAAAATGAAAAATAAAAATAAAAAACATTAAAAAGTAAAACTTTCACAGGAAATAGGAGGTTTAGGTATTGGTGCCTCACGAATCGCTAACCCTTTTCAGTGGCTAAATGTATTATTCAAAAGCTGAAATGTATTAAAAGTATTGATTACTTATACTACAGGCTGAATTTCCGCCAATATAGTTAGTCTTTTAAAATATTTCAAAAATTTGAGCTCACCAGAAAATGTATTACAAATATTAAAACAGTGTCAATTGTATTAATTATTGAAAAAAACGCAAATCGCACTAAATAAAAATATCAATAAAAGTAATAACTTACTAAATGTACATATCTAATAAATTACTTCTTAAAATTATAAACTTATTTTTTTCTAATAATGAATATTATATTAAAAAAATAATTATGGCAGCAACCAATTATTAAGACAAAATATTTACTTTACATTCGATGGAAAATACATTGTCGTAAAAAATAAGATTGCAGATTTAAAATTACTTTATTCATAAGTAATTACTAGTATAATACTATTTTTTTAAATAGTGAAAGGGCTGCTTCAATGACGATCAAAAAAACATTCATTGTAATAATATTTTAGTATTTGGATTTACTAATATTGATTTTTAAATATCTAAATAAACATATAGGTACGCGTTTTGAACTATTTAATTCGATGGTTGAATAAAACTTAACGTTATAAATTTATATATGTGCTTTTAATTTGAACATATTAAGAGATCACATAATGCTTTGAAATAAAACATTATTAAGTAATCGAAATATTACATTTGATACTGAAAAGTTACGTTTTAAAGATATTCCATGTAAATTAAGAAATGAGAGACAAAGTATCTCCCAAGTGACAAAATAGGAGACCAACCGTGTACAAATATTAAAGAATAAAGCTAGGTTGCTCTTTTCTTGGAGAAATACCATTTGAAAAGGAAGTATTCATTTCTAAAAGTCTGCAAATATATGCATGTATTCTATATCTAGAATAAAAAACACCACTTAAATGTATGAATTTTACAAGACTAAATTAACTTATAAAATATGAGTAAAAAGGAAAGAGAGAAATTAAGTTTATTACCAAATAACATAAAGTATTTGTGCTTACAATCAATGGTAGAAGTGATACATAATAAACCATTATAAATTGAGTATAGGACATGAGGAACAAACAAGACATATATCATGTAAAAGGGAAGGTTATTGAGTCACGTGGCTGCCTAATTTTATACCTTACAATCTGTGAGTATAAACGATTTCCCATGTAGAGCCAGTCAATGTTGCGGGGGGTCCTAATCTTGTTGGACTGCCTGGTGCATCGTTGACTCGGTTCTTCTTGGATTTGGGAGTCAACAGGTGATGAAGTGGATGGTCGGGTTTCATCATTTTCCTTAACTGTTGGAGGACGATGTTCTTGAGGTGGGCTGCATCTCTGCTTCCTGGACAGCTTCACTGTGTGACATATCGTAGAAGTTTTCACGCATGGAGCACTTTTAAACTTGTTCAATATTCGTTCTGGTGTGTTTAGAAAACCACGCAGGTACCGTATATTCAAATACACTTCTGATGTTTGAGCGGTATACAGATTGATCCGCCCTTTATGGTTACCACCATACCTTCTTAAAGTCCGTAGTCAGAAGATCCTCTGAAGTGCCTTCTTTCTACAGCATCAACATGTTCTTTACAATATTGGTGATAATCGATGATAACACCTACATAGTAGCTCGGTAGCTTGCACCTGTTGGATCATATGTATATGAAAAACAATGATGTAGAGATCTTTGTAAATTTTGTAAATTATCATGCGCCTAAAATGAATGTTAATACAAGGATACTGGTTAATTAGGCAAATTAAAAACCACAACATTTTTAATTAAAAAATAGAACCAAAAATCTTAAAAAATATATCAGAAGAAAGATGTTAAAAATAAAATTTAGAATTTCCAAGAGTTTATATTTTCTAATAAAATGTAATAAAAATTAATATTCATTGTCAGAGGAGATTAACTCACGACACACTCAAACAGGCACCACAATCGCCTATAAATGCAGGTTTGGCAACAAGATGGAGTAAAACCACATACGGTAATAACTACAGTTGATAGCTCATAAGAACATGCCTCAACTCAGTAGCCATCAAAACGACCCGATTTAAACGTCACGAATTACTTCATTTAGAGGATACTTCTCCATGAATTGCAATTTAGGGATATTACCATGGTCACCAAGCTAAAAATGCCTTAGTACTTGCAAGGGAAAATAGTGATCAGGAAGTAATCTGGAAGGCTACAGCTTTTTTGGATTTCACACCTTCGTAAATGTTGCAAAAATGTTACGAAATTTCAGAAAGTTGAAAACGTTTACCCTTTGATAAATATTTCGAACAGTGTAATTTTTCACTTTTTGGTATATATCTACATTTCATTTTCTATTTTCAATAAAAATTAAATTTTTTTGCAAATAAAATCTTTCGTTTTTTAGGGGGTACCCTGTAGTAGTCACACAGTTCTTGTGTAGTAAATGTCGTAGTTTCCGTGGTAGTTTCGTTGTTCCCGCGTAGTAAGTGTCGTTGTTATGAGATAGTAAGTGTTATAGTTTTCGTGTAGTGAGTATCGCTGTTATCGCATAGTAAGTTTCGTTGATCTCGTGTAGTAAGTGTCGTAGTTCTCGTGTAGTAAGATTCGTAGATATCATGTAGTAAGTGTCATTGTTCTCATGTAGTAAGTGTCGTAGATATCATGTAGTAAGTGTCATTGTTCTCATGCAGTAAGTGTCGTTGTTCTCGTGTAGTAAGTGTAGTAGTTCTCGTGTAGTAAGTGTAATTATTCTCATGCAGTAAGTGTCGTAGTTCTCGTCTAGTAAGTATCGTAGATCTCGTGTAGTAAGTATCGTAGTTCTCGTGTAGTAAGTGTAATTATTCTCATGCAGTAAGTGTCGTAGTTCTCGTGTAGTAAGTATCGTAGGTCTCATGTAGTAAATATCGTAGGTCTCATGTAGTAAATATCGTAGGTCTCATGTAGTAAATATCGTAGGTCTCATGTAGTAAGTATCGTTGATCTCGTGTAGTAAGTCAAGTAATTCTCGCTTAAATGTGTATTTTCAAGGATATTCATGTTATAGTGTTATTTTGTATATTCTGTTTTGAAAAACATACTAATAGGTACGCAATGCAAATTAAAATTTCAAAAAATATAAGTATTTTAGATAAAATAATTCATCTACGAATAGACATGCATAAGTAGGACCCTCAATCGTCTTTAAAAGCAGCCATTTCTAAATTTTAATAAAGTCTTATGTGTGAGTTAGAAGCGGTCTCTGAGCTGGATTAATTATAATAATAACTACGTCACATGAATGTGTTAGACGCAATACCAGCTAAACCCAGGAG
>JAYRBW010051226.1:0-11178 GCA_036023295.1 Invenusta paracnida
TGTGGTGTTAGATACCAATCCGAGCTGGATTTTGATAAAAAATACGAATCTTGTGAAAGTTATTCACATATTTATTTATAATGAGAAACGTTTAAGTTTTGCGTGATCGGGCTGCAATTCCATTTCCCATAATCATGATAGTCTTGGTTGGAATTGTGACTTTAGGTATATACTTACTTGTATTTTACATGATCACATTCCAAAAGTAGTTCCATGTTAAAAACCTTTTAATCATTCTTAACAAATCTAAAATATCCCTAGAGACTAGCAGTATAAAACTATTTCCTGTTATATCAGATTGATTTACAGTAAACTAATATGGATAATAGAATGAAGGAACAAGTTTGTTTAGGATTTTACTGCACTGTTAACTCAATATGGCCATAAGAGCATCCAAAAGGAGCCGAGGAGCAGCTCAGAGGAGTCGTATCCCGGCGCATGTAAAGTGTGGCTGAGCTGATGCGGTAGCAGACATGAGGCTGGTAGAAGACTGATGTAGCTAGAGGACATTATAGTTAATTTTAATTAGATGTCGTGAAGACAATTTTCAGGAATATTATTTTCTGAATATAATAATTATATTTGAATTATTATAATGGAAATATTATTAATCATGCAGTACGTCAATATGACTCAATAGGTGATTATCAAGATAATTATTTAAGCCCAATTGGTATACATGTGTATATTAAGTCCTAATTTAAACATATTCTAAATATTATATTCATTTAACGTCCCAAAAACATCTCACGTAGTTAATATATTATATTGATTTAAAATTGTATAATATGTTGATTTTTACTAATAAAAAAAACATTCCAATTCAACATATTTATAATACACTTTTAATTTAAATTTGCATGCCCTCTATTGTCATATTATATTGCTGCCCTCTAATATTTAAGTCTTAAATTTTAACACAAAAAGTAGTCTTAAGAGTTTTACAGGGCAGCAATATATTGAATTGGAGGGCGCGTAATATTGTTGGAGAATTTTTCAGGCTCAGTTTTTACCGCCGCATGAAACTTGCTAGTGCCCATTCTTGTTATCACCTCCTGCGTTCTCATAGATAATGTTTTCATCTATATAGTGATACTAGCTATATTAGATTGGGCAATATCTGTTTAGCAGGTATAACAAGTCAGCCGGGTTGGATTGTTAGAGTGCAACATTTGACGATGAAACAGTTATCGTCTTATGGCTGTCGTCTCGAGCTTCGATCTCGTTTCAGCCATAAAACGATAACTATAACTTATTGCCTGGAAAGTGAGAAACTTTTAAGACCTGTAAATATAGTCTTTAATCAACTATAAAACACAACATATTAACACAGAGTGAAATTAAATAAATGAATAACAGAAAATATGTAGAGTAAGACGGATGAGCATTAGTCTCGTTACAAAAACAGTACAGCACAATAAAGTACGTAATAGCAATAAAGTAATAATAAGGAAACACGTATCATATCATTGCCTATAAACAACAAATCTTAAACGTCGCAATTTAGCGTACATTGCGTTTTGTCACGCTAAAATATCCGAACATAAACCAATTGATAATACAATAATTTTAAAGAATACAAATTTGACTTCAAAACTATCATCGAGTTGATTAAAATTTTCCCGCTGCCTAGTTTCGTAGACATAGGCAATACAAGAGCAACTGGACAATTGGATAAAATGAAAAGTTCATTGTGTCAAAATAATTGTTTATTATTTTTGTAACAAAAAAATATCAACTGATTATTATAATTTATTATATTATGACAGTCAAAAATTCAATTTTAAAGTTGTCATTAACCCTTTGTATATTGGTCTTAATGCATTTATTAACTTTAATGATTCTTGATGATTTTGCGTTTGATATTGAATTAATAGGGAACATATATAAAAACATTTATGTATGTATGCATATCATTATTTCGGAATATAATGGACTTATTTAATTTGACGAAGACAGTAAAGAGACTATTGAGAGTAATTTATAAGCACAACAAAATGAAGCCCTAATTCTAATCCTAATCCTACAAATATAGCTTATATCTAAATATGAGAAGATATGTTACTAGGTATGTAATAGTACGAATTCATTGACATTATGAAATACCAAATATTAGATACATATATTATAATTGTTAGAAATACTTTGCATAATTAGTCAGTGAATTTTTAAAATGATGATCATTTGTGTACGCTACATAAATGTATGCAATTAATAATGTATCAACACATATTAGTTAAAACAATTGCTGCTTCGAATAAGTTAATTCTTCCTCCATTAATGAGTTATTTTCTATAATTTAATATTGACATTCACTTAGTCTCGTTTATTTTATAATTAAAATGATTGAATGTAGTAAGACACTTTACTATTCTCTTAAAAAAAAACACAATGTTGCAACAGAAGGCTATTGTAAAATTCATAATTCTAGAAATTGAAATATGTGCCCAACTATGAGCAGCTATCCTTCTTTACTCCTGACCAACCGCCACTTCCAGAGGAACCTATACACGAGGGTTTTCAACTCTATCCCGTCTCTTTGACGGGAGTGCTTCTAAACTCCGGAGTGTATGTTACTCGTGTTAACGAAAACAACTTATCATGATCGTGACCTAAATATTCAGGAATTAATCGATAAAATGGCCAAAAATTGACCTCACTGATTAATTGGATGCACTGACCACCGACGAAAAACGTGTCGAACACCTGCGCTGACTTACTCAATATAAAATAGCAATTTACAGTTAATCTTCCTCCGATTCAATCTATGTAGATTCAAAAGCTTAATCGCTAGATTCAAAAGCTTCGCTAGATTCAAAAGCTACACTAGATTCAAAAGCTGGTGATATTCACACTGGTGATAAAAGCACTCGATTGAAACTCAGTCTAGTTTGAAAAGCTACGCTAGATTGAAACTCTATCTAGATTCAAAAGGTACGTTGAAGATGAATCCGGCTTTAATAAATAATGTTTTTACAATTTGTAAGTTCTTTGATAGGAAGAATTACACTATTACACTGTTAATTTTCACTACTGCTTTAAGACATTATTATACGGTGGAAATGGATAAAAATAAATACATATTTCTAATTTTATGAGCTGATAATTTCGTGTTACTGACATGTATATTAGTCTATACTCTTCAATTTATAAAAGCAATCAAATTGCTTGACACAAAAGATATCACCTCTCAATTCAAGTAGAAAATTCCAAGTTTACTCATTATTTTTATTAAAAAAATATTGCGTTTATGAATATATAAGCTAAATAATGAAATAAATGAACTCTAATTTATCAGAACGAATAAAATTACGAGTCTTTCGTCTTACTATATATTTTATGTGTTAATAATTGCTTCGTGTTACAGGCCCCTGGAATTATATGCGCTAAACTATCCTGGAAACTAATTACTTGTCATCTTGAGGTGACGGTGCAGTAGATTGGATAATTGTGTTTTTGTTAAATTAAACTGTTGAAGTTGAACCATTTTTGTATTATTGTAATTTTTTTTCCAATTGCTGGATCTTAATGATTAGAAACACGTCAGATATGTTATATAATTTGCGCTGTTTTGATATTATACGTCTCTCGGATCTTTTTTTTTTCCGATTCGATTATTTCTACCTGATTACCAATTTATATTCGAGGACAACGCAATTGTTTTAATACATTGAATTTATGTGATATGCTTTCTACTATTACGTTGTCCTCGTTTATATTGTATACATAATTGTTTTAATGAGCTCAGTTTACTCTCTATTTATCATATACGAGCTTGGATTTTTTCTTTAGTAAAAACGGTTTGATAATTTGCATACAATTTAGATGTACCTTATTTAAAAATATAAAAGCCACATTTTTTTCAGAATATACATTGAAAAATATGTTTATAATTTGTTAAAGATATGAGCTTTATTTTCTAGCATTATGGTCAAACAGTATTACCATGAATGTTTTAACAATTCCATAAAACATTTCTTATGAAGTTAAAATTCAAATGATTAATTAGAGTGTTTTGTAATATTTATTTGAAAGAAAATGAATTTGTATTTGAAATCAAGGAAAACTTTTTGTGCAAATACACTTAATGGATATATACACAAATAATCTATCAATGAATATACAAATTCTATCTAATTAATAGCTACATATATATTGCTTAAAGTTAAAAAGGATTGACAACAAAAAGAATAAAGGAATATAGAAAAATAGATCTTAAAGATGAAAAGGAAAACGGAAATAAAACATTACAAAAATCTAACGCAGTTGTAACATTTCCGAGTGTTCCATCTTTCAAATGAGAATTAACGTTGTCTATATCGGACATGTTGTAAAATTAATAAACTGATATAATAACTTACACACACACAAAACACATTCATTAATATTCGCTAATATAAAATGAACTCTAGTTGAAGATATCCAATTAATAGAATTATGTTTAGCATGGATAAACTAAACACTTAAATAGTAAAGTTGAATGATAGCGTCTTTATAGAAATATATATTTGTTGTAAGTTTAATTCATACTATGACCTAAAGCACAATAAATTGGTTATACCTACCGCATCTTAAAAAACGAAAAGCTAAAACAATTCAGCAACATGGGCCGGTTATGTAATAAATAACATACATCTAAATACAAAAATACATATAAAAGCTAGCACAGTAGTTAACTATACATGGTAAAGTCAGAATATATGCAAACTATTTCCATGATTAAGATAATTAGATATAAGTATACTACAGATTTGCTACTACAATACAATAGATAACAAAATAGATAAGTAAAGTTATACTTATAATTTATATCTATGGTTTAATAATGACGGATTATAAGGATAGATCATCATGATGGATTATATAGACGAATTAAAATGGTTTCAAAACTCAATAATTTCATTTATTTCTTGCTTTTCTTAAATTTGATAAATTCACCGTTATAACTAGTCATTAGTTAAATATTATGTGATCTTTCATTACTGTGAACTAACTGCTGCTTGTCAAGAGTCTTGTGAAAACAAGACTCTTTATACTGATGTTACATAATTGTATTTATCGTTTTTCATGTTTTCTTTCATTATATATATAACTATTATATTTCATTATTTAACTTTCGATTTTGTCCCTGAGGAGAACCCATGGAACTCCTTTAAATGTGTTTTTGGTTATTATTAGCTCTTCTATATTTACAATAAATGTCATGTATTCATACAAACTAACGGCTTCGATTCGATTTTATTCTTCTATTCCGAAGTTGGCGACACGATGTTTCATTTATGTAATCTCTTTTTGGCAATAGTATAAGTAAATAGCACATTAAACCAATGATAAAAGTATATCATTTAGATATTTAAATGAAAATTCAAATTACTCAGACAATAACTCTCAATTTTACACTATTCCAATAAAGTCATGTACTTACGGCTAAATGTTTAATGTGATGTCCGCTTTTTTTATTAAAAATGGTTTGAGTTTAAAATAAAGGTAGTATTTTTTAAATACGCACCTATAAATCTCAGCAATCGTAAAGCAATTAACATCATTGTAAATATAGTGACATACAATCGTGTTTTATGCTTTGGTCCACTTGTACTATTGTACCATTGTAAAAGACAATAAACGACACGCAATAACATTATTGACTGTAACTGTATTAATGTTGCAAATGTAGAAAATTTCAAAAACGAAATTAATAATACAATTAAAGAATTATTTATCTTAGTAGCTTAATTATCAGAACTAAAACTTAGTTTTTGTTGTAAAATACGTTTATATCAATTGAATGTTTACGTTTTCTGAATGACATTTTCTGTGACCATGAAAATATTAGTAAATTCAACACTATTTTACCGCATTTATTTATTAATATATGCTGATGGTAAATTTTAATTCATTTAATTTGATTCTGTTATTCGGTATATGTGAAAGGCTTTCGACGGAATGTACACAAACATGTTTACTTCTGTCTTATTCGACAGGATCAGCTTATGTTTCTGATTGGTTTTAAAAATCTGAATTCTCAAAATGGTTTTATAGAATATGTTTCTAACTTACATATTATATTTCTCTTTTCCTCTTTCTTAATATACGATATCGTTTTCATGATTATTACTTTCTGTAGATCAATTTATTATAATATCAATTTATGCGCAGCTTCCCAAACTTTAAAATTTAAATATCTTTGTTAAACAAGCTATGATGCGAAATTCTAGTAATAATTCAAGCAGTAATAATTCTCCTAGAAACTCATCAATAGAGGAGACACTTCTAATCCAACAGATGTTCCAAAGTGACATATGGCTCAATTGCGTTTTTCCTCCAATTTTCTTAATACTTGGTACTCTATTCAACATTTTCAATTTCCTTTTGGCACACAAAATGCCCATACGCAACTCCTCCTTCAATATCTTCGTCATGGTTCTGTCAGCAGCCGACACAATCACCCTGTGGGACGGTCTTGTCGATCGCTGGGTCTACGGATTGACACGCGGTCTGGTCCGAGTAAAAGTCCTTCTCTGGGACTGTCGCTTGATAAATTTTCTCTTTTTCACCTTCAGCGACTTCTCCGTCTGGGTCATCGTCTCAATGACTGTAGAGCGCTTCTTCTCTTGCGCTTTCCCCACCAAGTTCAGCAGAATCTGCAATCGAAGTCGATCTTACCTTGCTCTGTTGTTAATCTTGACTGTCCTCGTAGGCATCAACGCTCACTTCCTTGTCACCTTCACGGAGAACCGGAACATATTCGGTTATCAAAGCTGTGGTGCTGCAGAGCAATACATTCACTTTGTCAATCACATCTTCACGTGGATCGATCTCAATGCTTACTCCTTTGTGCCCAATATCATTATGTGGAGCTGCAGCATTTATATCATAAAGTGAGTCAACGTGCATAGCGTTAGTGACATGATCAAAAGTCGAAGTGTGGTTTTAATTATGACTCTATTATGTAGGAGCATATTCTAATGGTTAAATAATGATTGATAAATAATGACCAATAAATATGATTGATTAAATAATCTCGCACATATGTCATAAAATACAGCGGCAGATCCTACACTGTTAACTCAAAACTGTCATAAAAGGAGCCGGAAGGAGCCGTATACTACAGCCGATGAGCTCCTATATACGTCTCATTAGGAGCCGCAATACTTCACCTAATGTTATTAAGAGCCGTAAAATTAGCAGCCGTTTTGTCCACTAAGGGGCCCTAATAAAAGGATCCGCGGAGCTCCTATATACATACGTCTCTTTAGGAGCCGTATTAAAAAAATAAGCAGTCATATTAAAAAAACGTCATTTTAAAGAGCCGTAAATAGAACATTTATTAAAAATCAATTAATTACTAATTAATATGAGATAAATGCATACGCCATAGGCGCTAAAATAATATAATGCAAAGCTGAATATTTTCTATTCCCTTGGCTGACAAATCAACAATGATTACTACAGAATGTAATCACAGAATAATTACTACAGACCTGTTAACAAATGAAAATATATTTTCAAATAATATATATTATATGTAAAAATACCATTGATAGAAGATATCTAATAATAAAGCGTTTAATGGATTAATGAGAATGGGAATCAGATCACAAGTATGTACAGAAAAGTAAAATTATAAAATGGTAATTGGTACAGAGTAAATGATTACCAATGGTAAAAAATAATCAATGAGTTTCTAAGACCTATTATAGGTTACATACATAGGTAACTAAGGCAGAATATGGGAAAGGTAGAAGTATAGTAATAAATACGACTAAATAACAATATGATATAAGCAGGGACAGCACTGGTGGTAAATCTAATGATACATAGGTACATATATAATGCATTTATGAAAAATGATTATGAAAACAATACAACACAAGAAGTACAAATAGGAAGCTATGGAAGTTGTTATTTATTTACAGAATGTATGTTATCAATTTATAAACCACTACTTTACTGTTATTAAATCAGTTATCTACTCAGCTATGAAATAAAATAATTAAATTATACTAACTAGATTATAATACAATATCTCTTTATAATCTCTTTAAAATCTCACAATAATTTCTTTACCAATAATAAGGCAGTGAAAAACAATCAAGGTAATTATTGGAATAGTTTATTAATTATCAAAATCAATCAGTTACCGATAACAAAGCCTCGCTAGCTAATTGCTACGATGTAATTTATGTTATTTAACCTCAATATTTGATTGGTGATTTTATGACCAATTATATTCGCATTTACATACCGAACAAAGGAGTTCCATCCCTACTCATGATCGCTTTTCACCTCATCAAACACAGGAGTCCAATCTCTCCAGATCTCTTTCCAAATACTTAGAATCGTTCGCTAATGGACTTGCTTCCAAATACAAAACAATCGCATTCCCGTTTACGCCCAAACCATCCTCCTTCGCTTCCGACCCACCACTTCTCTGAATCTTTTTCACTTCACTATTCTTGCATGGAGATTTTCAAATCAAATTTAAATCACACAACGTCAAACCATAATTAGCCACTGGCTAAACTTTCAGAAACATTTATTTAACAAAATATATGTTATTCCAACACCTAGATTAATCCATACCTCATAATCAATAGCACAAATAATCTTAGCAATCTAATCAATAGCACAAATAGCACAAATAATCAATAGCACAAAAGTAGCACAAATCAATATACAATAATAAACGTACCATGGTCATGTTAGAGAAGAGACGCATAAGGTTTTATTAAAATGTATAAAATCAGTCCAATTAAAATTAGTAAAATAATTAAGAAATTATTCCAAGCGGTTTGTAAACTTTGTAAGTAAAAAGTGGAAGTGCTGAAGTGTGTACATTTACAACATAAAGAGTATCAGTAAAAGAAACATTCTGTTAGGTAATAGGTAAAATACATTTTCCCACTACTTCTATTTCAAAATTAACCCAAGCCTTCACTTTTACATTAGTAGTTTCATGTTTTGAAAAATGTATTTTGGTAAAACAATAATCCCGGCTCTGGTATCAAACACTATTTTCACATCATTTTGTCTATTTAAAAGAACATATCTAGGTAAAATAAACTGTTTTTAAATTTGACGCATAAATATAATATGAATGGTCAGTATTATCAATGTCTAGATGAGCGATGTTTAGATGAGCGACATAGGTATACTCGAAAAGTGGATCTTACCTCAACCATTTTATTTTGAATTCCGCGCTTTGCAGTTATACCTTCAGTTGGCTGCTAAGTGTGAATTCGAAACACATCTGTAGCATGAACGTGTCTCCATGGATCCCATGTTCGCTGAGCTCTTTAGCTGCGGGGATGCGTTTGTATTCGTAAGTTGTTGACGTGGGGTAGTCTTTCCAGAAGATTGTATTGCAGCGGCATCGAGGCCTGCCTATTGATATTTTGATATGTTGATATTTTGCCTTTCCGTTCTCGCGCTCTTGCCTTTTGTAATCGTTACATAATCGCTAGGTTAAATGTAAGTTGGGTGTCATCCTCCGATAGCAGATGCTCTCCTAGTCTGTCGTCATGATCTCCTATGACGTAGTAGATGCTGATAATGCTTTAAAGTTATACTCGACTGATAAACGATGTAACCGGCAGAAGAACTCACTTATGCTCTCATTATGAAATTGCCGACATTGAAAGAACACCTTGTGCCGAAGTAGAACGCTTGATTTGCCCCCAAGAATTTTCTCAGACGGTCAACACTACTTGTAAGTGGATTTTGGAGCTGGTAATCTATCATTAAAACGAGTGTCTTCATTCGCTTTGACGACGAGGAAGTAATTTTCAAATTGTTTGAGGAAAAACTTAGTCATTGAATTGGAAGGGAGAATAGTCTGGCAAAAATTGCAATTGAAATTGTCAGAATATCAGAAAAATGTTAGAAAATATGTTAATAATGTAGTAATCCTTAAAATAATCCGTTAATAGCAGCCAACTATAATGTTGAATCCTCTTTGATTCAGTAAAATAATAATAAAATAATGTTTGTTAGTAAAAGTGTATTTAGTACAACGCGTGAGTCCAACTCTTACTGCAACAAATACAATGAAACACAGTGCTACAAATAGACGGTTAAAGGCTGTACAATATATGCCGATCGAATTGTGGATGTGTCTGATTGTTTAATTTGGGAATAAGCAATCTATCAAGAAAGAAACATATAGCCATATATGGCACTTTTGAGCTAAATGATGAGTAACCGCGTTACCGCGACAACACACGTTTTTATATACGGCCGTATTATGGCCCATCTCAGATACGACTCTTTTCGGCTGCTTTTATGGCCGCGTTGAGTTTACTGTGTATACAACGTATGCTGTTACTCATGTAACAACCCTAATATTATGTGACTATAGTATGTGTTTTAATTTATCGAAGTACAAAGTGTCCCATAAAAAAAGGTAGCAAAAATTAGTATATTAATTTATTGTATATTTTACTATTTATATAGAATAATATGTATACAATATGTACAGAGTAGGTAGTTGTACGTTTCAAACAAAACAATAAAATGTCTAAACAATATATAATCACTATAATGTTTATCGGTAATCATCATGGCGTAATCTCTTGCCATTTTTGCGAATTATAACACGAAAACGCTTGGGAATGGATGATATTAATTTCCGACATTGGCGTGCTGTCACGGATCTCCAAAATCTTCGTATTTCCTCTTTAAATTGGGCCAGATTTTCGAAGTCATGTTTTAAAGATGTAAGTTGGGTATGTGACATCCCCCAGACATTCTCGATAGGCCAAATGTCGTCACATTTGGGAGCTTGTACGTCAACAGGAATTCTTTGCAACACATGTCTATCAACAGCCTCTTGAGCAACATGAGTCCGATAGATGGAGGCGCCGTCATCTTGCCAAATTCCTTCGTGTGGTTGATAAAGACGTCGCAATGCAGGGAAACCGACATGTTCAATGAGGTCCATATACATCTTGGAATTCATCGTCTTTTTCTGTCCCCGTTGAAACTTCCAGTGTTCATCTATCCAGTCTTCGACAAAAACAGGCTCATTACTGGGTATTAAACTCTTGTACGAAACTCCATTCCAAAGCATATAGCCTGCTGAAAACTTCTCAAGTTGAACCACACCACCTGCAGTATCTGCCTCAGCTCGAGATCTGGACCATATCACATCATTCTTCGAATTTGCTAAATTGTTTATTC
>JAYRBW010051237.1:0-11178 GCA_036023295.1 Invenusta paracnida
AGACCCCCCTACTTTCCCTATACCTGTTTTATATATATATATACATATTAATATACCCCCCAAAAAAATCCCCCCCCTCTACTGTTCCCAAATGTGGTAACAGCCTTTTTAGGACTACAATTCTTGATTGTTTAAATAATATCATTATTTTTTAGGTCCAAAACCTTATATTTTGTAACATATGAATATATTTTGTCATTATAATATGATTTTAATATCAAATAATAACACAAATTAAAATAAATATATTCAATATTTAAAAAAATTTAGGGGTAGCTTTTAAATTGGCAGGGCTGTATATTCATTTGAATATGATACTACTATTTTAAGAAAAATGAACTGAATAGAATGAGCCATCATAATATATGTAAAGTATGATGTAAGAAAGGGAAAATCCAGTCAAATGTTATTAAAATGTTAAATAATTAAAAAATTATTGCTGTGTAGCTAAATTTTTTACTAACTAATTTTAGACTAGTGTGAGTGACTAGTACATCACCTACTCTGTCTCTGTTATATAGCATCTATAATTTGCTGACATAGCAAGAAATTAATCAATAGCCTATAACTATAGAGATATAGGTAATAGCCATATTAAAGACTTAAGAGAATAATTTAAAATATATAAATGATCTCTTAAATGTGGCAATTTCTGAGTGCTATCTAGTAACTTGAACTAGTTAGTAGACTATACTACTCAATTTTATTTCTGCTGTGAAATGAATACTAAGAAACTAAAAAAAATTCAAGGCCTTGTACTTGGGTTAACTAAAGCAAAATTAATCACAAAACAAACGGTATTAACAAATCAGTATTCATTTCTCTAGTATTGTTTATCAATGGATAAATATTAAATGTGAAATGACTATTGCAATATTGTAGTTGTTTACAAATTACAGTCCCAAATTTTTTTTTATATAATTTTGTTTTAAAGCAATATATAATAAAAATATAAAACTTCTCATATTGGACAAATGAACTTAACTACCTATAATATCAAAAATCCTTCAATTATTAGCCCAAAACAACATCCCAGACATAGCCAACAATATTATTATTTGGTTATTATTAAATTTAAAGGTGGAGACCACCTGAGGTGGTATTATCCATATTATCAATATCAAAGGTAGCAGAGCATTCTGGAAATATAATTTTTATCAATAAAATATTTTTTTAAATAATAAAAAGTCAAAGACAGAGCATATTAAGTTAGGGGTTTATAATTATATTAACAATGTAGTTATAATTTAAATTACTCATATTAATTTTATAAAAATAACAATGTCAGTATTACAATTAATGAGTTTGATAAAAATGCTACATATTGTGATCTATATAAGCTATCCCATTTTATCATAGCATATATGCAGAGCATCATAGCGCAATACTATAATTTGAACACCCAATAGGCCGGTATACACACCCATATTTTCGTTGTTACGTATAATATTACCAGCCCCTTTTAAGTTAGTTTAAATGGCCTATGAACATGGGTTAATGTGAAATGAGCTATTTTAATATATATCTAAATTATACTTACCTGATATACGGCACAACAAGTCATCCACAGCTAGCTTAGTTTTCTTCCGGTAATTACGTGAAGTTATTCTATCGCAAATTTTTGCACACTAATACAAAGCAGAATGTCAGTTTAGTTTAACAAAAAAATCTAATAATAAATTTAAGTATTAAACATTATGGTAAAATAATTCTATAATAAAATACTAATATAATTATTGTAAATAATATATTAGTTTATATATGCCACTACAGCTTTTTAAAAATTTTCAATGTTCATAATTACAATTATTTATATAGATATATATAATGTATTCTGACGCATCGTTATAATATATAAGGTATGTATTCAGTTTAAATGCATTTTATCACGTAGATATCACATGAAATACATTATTACATAATATTTCAATTTGTGTAATATTTCGATTTTATTAATGTTGCGTTGTCTTATCATATTTCTCTATGAGCGGGTATGAGTCGTCAGCCGCCGATTATAGCCTATGGGTGGCTATAGCTGGCGGCTTGTAGCTCAATAACCGCTCGTGAGCGACACCAGGCGTCAAACAGCTTATGAAACGCTGCTATTTAAAATCAATTTAAATTATAAAGAATACATTTTGGATGACATATTATTATTTTGAATGTGTTTTAAGTAATATTTATGAACATTTCATTTTTTTCAGCCTCTCGATAAACGCCTGACCGCTCACTAACCGCTCGCGCACCGCGTGCTACGTTTTAAGAGATGCACGAGTCCAGTTGAGCTTCTGGCCCCAAGAAGCCTGTCTTGACCCGCTGCTGAGGTGATGGCGTCTTTGTGGTTCTTCCAATTCTGGCTCTTGATGGATTTGAGGAGCTCTCGAGATGGGGCGTGCTGGTGTCCCAGAGAAAATGAGTGCTCGGCTTTTGAAGTAGCTGCTATTAAAGTGTCGTTTGTGCCGCGCCGAGCTGGCTGGAAAGAGAAGATTAGTAAAATTAGGGATATTAACAAGTTTATAAAATCAATACGTTTTGGATCGATAAAAGAGGATAAAATCATTGATATTTGTATTTAAGAGAAATGAGTGATGATGCAATTAGATACTAAAAGTAGGCAAAATAAGTGTAATAAAGTGATATAAGTGAGTTGATCTAAAAGTTAAAATAGAAAATAGTATTCAATGCATTGATAAATAAGACACATTTAAATTATGCCTTTATCTATTTTATTATAATATTAATAACTTTTTGATATATATTATTAAAACTAATTTTTATGGATATATATTTTACACTGTTTTATCATCATGCTAACAAATTAAATTAATCATAATAGGGTATGACACATTTTACATTTTAAATAGCATCAATATAAATATTAGAAGTTTTAGTTTTATATATAATTCTTACAATATATATGTCAAAAATTAAATATTAAAATAAAAATAAACAAAAATTTAAATAAACAAATATTTCAAAAATGAAAATATATGTCAAAAATAAAATTTGTAAAATATAGAAAACAAGGGTCATTCATAAACTGATAATAATATATATAAACTAATTTAATACCTATTTTATACATGATTATTAATAATTCAATAAAACTATGTCAACATTTTCAGTTGACAGAATTTTCTAAGTCCAGGGTGTCAACACTTTTTCAGTCCCAAATTTTAAGGAATTTTCTAAAAAATGTAAAGTTAATATTTAACCAATATAAAACATCCCAAGCATCTAGTTCGCTATATGATATAATTGATAATAAGCATTTTATGTACAAAGGCAGTTAAACTAATGTTTGAAAGTTAGTACAGTAAATAAACAGTGAATGGTTGAAATTATGATTAAAATGTTAAACATTGTTACTAAACAAAAGTTTATAAAACCGCAGTCAATATCAACTCACTTAAACAGAAAAGATTAGAAACATTAGCAGATAATTTATCAATCTCAGAAGATAACATTTCAATCTCAAGTTTTTTCTCTTTAACAACTCGATGCAACACATTAGATTTATCCATTAATAATTATGAAATTTGCAAATAAAATATAAAAATTATGCATGTTATTTTTCAAAAGTTTTCGTCAGTAAATAAAAGATTATATAATTTCTGAGTCATATAAGCCTTCAGCAAATTCTTGAGTTTTCATGAATTTTTAAAAGTCTGTATGGACCTTGAAAAATAGAAAAAATAGATAAAATTAAAAAAAAATTAAATAGGAAAAAATATAATATATCAGATTATTAAAAAAGCAAAAATGTACTATAGAATAATAAAAACAAGGGATTAAAAAATAAAATATTAGCTTAGTAGTGAAATTTCAAGGAATTTCAAGGAGCGTGGACACCCTGCTAGTTGTGAGTCATGACACAATCAGTATCTGGAGTTGCATTGTCCTGCTGTAGTGTGAGTTCATTGCCAGACAGATCTAGAAGCAAAATGTTGTCCTGGAGCAGTTGTATATAGCCTTGCCCAGTTAAGCCACCAAAAATCTGAGTAAGTAGGCAGCTTCCTGTAGCTGTGATCCCACAACAAATCATAATTTTGCTTCCTGATGAGTCAATAGTTGGGTAAACATGACTGGGATGAAGCTGAGTGCCCCTTGGTATATATATTGGTGCTAAGTTGTAACCACTAGGTGAATACTTAGGGCTTTTATTGGTAAAAGAACATGCTGCCACTGCTTGACCATCCAGTTTTCCCTCTCTCATGCCTGAGCTAATTACAGATTCTTGTGGCACTGTATAAAGAGTGGTTTGACCAAACAAACCAACTTCCCCCAAACATTGCTTAATGGTGGTTCTAGAGGCCTCTATACCATACTCAGTCTGCTATCTGTGACATAGGGAACAGGCTACTTGATGAGGGTATTGACTAGCAATATGTACTATCAGTCTGTCTTCTATAGCAGTACTTTTCCTGGGTACTCCATTTTTATGGCAATCTTCAATGGAGTTTTCCTCTCTGTGCTTAGCCAATAACCTCTGAATCATATATTTATTAACTCAGTTCAGTTCTCAGATAATTCTATGGTGAAGACAGCATTATTTCTCAATATAACTGCCTAAATTCTCTGCTCATTCATCATATAAAGCATCTTGAAACTATTACTAATATTATTTCATGTGGTTTTTTATAATCTGTCACTATAATCACATATGAAGCATTTATAGACTCTTCCTACTTCCTTATTCAAAAGACACAGGAGTGTGGGTGCATGTGTGTGGCCCTGCTTTGATTCTCTTCTTTTGCTAAATTCATGCAGTATCATCAGCCATGCATCTGACCAAATTATTTTCCAGAAATTATATTGAATTTATTGACCACATTTCATATAAAAATCCAGTTGTAAAATGCCCAGATTTTTATTGTATATATTATAACTAAATATAGAGTGTTGAATGGAATGTACAGTATATATATATAAAATGCTTAGATACATGTGTTTATAAGGTACACAGTGACTCTATATATACAGGACTTATAGCACTTAGACAGTAAAATAGGATATTTTTAGTTAAAAATAAGAGTTTCATACATTTTTATATATAGATAAATATATATATAGGCAGCCTCCTCCTCCTCACAAAGAGCCATATACAGTAATTATCCTTTGAATAAATGTAAACAATAAGTGAAATAAAATAATAGAACATTTATACCATTAAAAATGCATGTATTCAAAATAAGATGCCTCTGTAGCTGTCCAGTATGTTAGTACTTATGTTTAAAAAAAATATAACAGTATCTTATATATAAAATAATTACATTAACATATGTATATGTACAAAATAAGCAAAATTATCAGCTTAATAATAATTAGCTTAGCATGCCAGGGTTGCCTAATTCCCTGCAGCCATAAAGGCTCTGCTTGTACCTACCTAATGACAGCTTGGCATGCCAGGATTGCCTAATTCTCTGCAACCCTGTAGGCTCTGTTTGCACCTATCCAATGACAGCTCAGCATGCCAGAGGCAGATGTATGTCAAAACATGAACAAGTCAAAATGTCAATAAGTCAAAATGTCAACAAAAGAAAAGGTTAAAACAATAGCAAGTTAAAGAGTCAAAACATCAACAATTAAAATGGTCAAAATTTCAATAGCTCAAACCTATATATTTAGGGTTGATTGCATAAAGCGGTATTAGCTTACAACTGTTAGTAAACTAATACCGCTTTATGCAATCAACCCTTAATGTTTAAATATAAAAACAAATCAATACATTCATAACAATAGTATATTACAATTTTATACTTCAACTTATAGCTCTATTTAATAAGGAAAAACCCTGTACTTATCTCTCTGCAACCATAATAGTTATGCTTAGTAAAATAAACATAGAAATTCAGAATATATTACAGGGTTTGAAATTAACTTCTAGACTAACTAGCCACCTGGCTAGTTAGTTTGTAAACGAACTAGCCAGGGCCTCTTTCTACTAGCCCAGAGAATTTAAAAAAATTAATTCCATAATCTGTATATTATTATTGAACATTGTCCTTATTGATTGTATTATAAATAATATCATATTATATAATTTTAATTTACAGTTAAGTAGTATAATAAGTCTTTTCACTTTCAGATTATAAGAAGTTATTATAAGTGTTATTTAGTAAAAGCAATAGAAAATGATTAATGTTAACATATGATTGAGTAGTACTATACCTAAGCAGTGCTGCCATTCCTTGCGTTTTTTCTAAATATTTGTAATTTCTGCATTTTTTCAGAACTTTTGGAAAAAAAAATTCATCTTTGTCTCAAACATTCGGGGAGAAAGTGGTGTAAAAACATTTTGAATTATATTTTACACTTGTATATTATCTGTATATATTTTTTTGTACATACTTTTTTATTGGAAGTTCATTGATGGTGAACTCAAATGTCTACTGATCTGACAGTCAGCAAACACAAGTTCATATAACATTTACAAAACGAAAGTTGTATTTTAGCCTAATAAAACAAGAGATGTATGTAGATACAGCATATATGGTTGTAGGTACATTGAAGCATAAAATCTAACAGAAATAAACAGTTTAAAACACCGCAAAAGGGATCCATAGAGGATCCGTACGAGTATGAACTTCACATGGAGTCGTATGAGAGAAGAAGTTTGCCTGATTCAGCCCAGATGGGACATAAACAAAGGAAAGATGCTTAAAGCGCTCAACTGTCACAAAAAGCTGAGCAGATTTGTAGTCCATTGGTCTGGCCTTAGTAAGATGTCTGATCACCCTGAGGTTGTTGGATTGTATTATATCACCGGGTGAAGCCTCCAGGATGGCCCACACTACTCTGCTTCCTGCTGACTACAACTCACCTGAAACACACTAAGGTTCCCAGTGGGGGCCAACAGAGAAATCTCAGAGGGAGTAGTGTCAACTATCCACAAGGCTCCACTTGTAACAGAAAGAAAAGAAGAACCAATGGCCCCGAAACAGAGGTCACAAGAGAGACCATAAAAACATAGAGAAAGTATCAAGGTTGTAAGACCATAACTAAGATTAAATGTACACTGGAGGTAAGTTAAAATCCCACTGCTCTCCATACAATGAGAGAAGCAGGGGTTAGGTAGGGTGCAAATTGAAAAATCCTGTCTAAGATAGATCAAGTTGGCAAAGGAAGAGTAAAAAGTTGATTTGAAAAATCTAGAGAAAGTCTGCAAAAGGAAATTTTGTTTACCAGAATCAGCTGACTCTTTTTGAAGTTAACTGCAAATCAAGCATCATCCAAGATTGCATACAGCTGAGGAATGAATTCCTGGAGATCATCTTTTGGCACAACAAACAGAGAGTCATCAATGTGAATCCATGCAAAGATAGAGGCTGGCAAAACAAGGTGCACCACCCGGAGCAGTATGGCCTGAAGAAGAGTGGGGCTAGGCCAAAGTCCCATCGGGAAACGGGTAAACTGGAAGAAACAAGAGTCACATCGGAGCCTGGTGAGATGTTGTACTTTCGGGCACAAGGGGAACTCTGTAGAAGGCATTCTGATGATCCAACCAGATGGCAAATGAGTCAGCAGTGATGGGAGTTCATTACAAGATAGACACAAAGGGCAGTAGGTAGAGTTGAGGCTTGGGCAGGAAGTGTGTCATATGCTTTTAGTCCATGACCAAATGCTGGGTCCCATCGGCCTAAGGAACGCACAGCAGGTAACTGAGGAAGGGGCCAGGTCTTGCCACAGGTTTGATGATGTCTGCCTGGAATAATGACTCCACCATGAGCCATGTGTTGGAACTACAGTCTTGGGTTGATCATGGTGGTGTGAGATATGGGCATAGACCTTAACTCCAGAAGTAAAAGCCCATTGGACTTGAGGGGCGAGCTCTGTGAGCTGTGAGAATGCTGGCCACAGTTGAGGAGTCTTCATGTTCGGTCCCACAGAGAGCTGGACCATAGGAGCATGGAAGGCAAAACCAGATGCCCATTTCACCAGTTCCGGAGGTGGTGAAGGAAGATTTGGCTGTGTGGGGCATTGTTCCCTCTCCAGTGGAAAGGCCCATGATCAACTGGTACCGGCATTGGGAAGTGCAGACCAGAAAGAGGCGCATCCTGGCAAATCGGGATTCTGAGTCATTCCCAGATGTCTGATTTGAAGAGGAGGTCTGTTGTAGGAGATTTCCAGGAACTCTGGTCTGTTACCAGAACCAGTACCTGGAGCAGCCACACATAAAACTGCATCTGGAAGGAAGAGATCTCAGAGAAAGGCCGCTCTGCCTGGCAGGATCATTGGTTCCAGCGGGTGGCGAAAATCCTTGAATAAGTTGAGTGCCCCAGGAGGAAGATCCAGCATGGGAGAAGAAGTACACATAGGTAAAACTATTGCTGTCTCATGCGGCGGAGTAGGCAGGCTCCACATTGATGCTGGCTTGCCTTTCACCACATGGAAAGGGTTTGATCCATTTTAAAGCATACAGGAGCCATCATAGCCCAGGTGGCCAGCAGGGCTGGAGTGCCAGGAAGACTGGGAATGGAGAATGTGAAGGGTCATTCGACCTCCAAAGGCAGGAACAGCAACCCAGCAAGGAGAAGAGTGTCTTCAGCATGAGGGAGAGGACTGAGCAGAGGGGCAGCCAAAGGTTAAGGAAAGACTTCTCAGCTGAAGGTGAAGCGAGCAAAAAGATGGTCATGCCTCATATTCATCTATGTCAAGTTGTTTGAAATAGAATAATGAGCCGCATCTGCAAAGTCCAGGTGGCTGTGGTCACTAAGCACAAGGTCCATCCAGAGCTGCCGGAGGGCCTGGTTTGACTTGCTTGGCTCCTATCTTGGCAGTCCTCCTCCCTAGAGACTAGTCAGAGATGTGGAGGAATTGGACAGCCAGGATGTTGTACCTAGCTTGGATCGAGTTGGTTTGGAGCACCTGCGCATCCCTCCATCCTCTGTTGGCTGCCACCAACATAGTTCTGAATCAGTCATCAATGGCATCCAATGTGCCTTGGACATCCGGGGGAACTGCAAGGAGGAAATTAGTAAGTCTGGACAGGACAAAGACCTGATGAGCGGCCTTGCCCAACTTTTGGTTGTCCTTTTAATCCTTGAGGTACTCAATTGACTCTTGGAGCAAATTCGCATTAAAAGGAAGTTGGATTGGGACAGGTGGTGCAGGAACAATGACAGGTCCATGAGGAACTGGGAGAGGATGCCCACCTTGGGGAGTTCCTCTGGGTGGAGGCAACTGTTGGAGTTGTCCAACCAAGTTTGCAATGGCCTTCTCCATTGCCTGGAGACGATCGCCCAGTGCCTGATCCATCAGACACCTAATTCGAGTTCCTCTATGAGGCAACAGACAGTGTGGAGGGGATCCAGTGAGTGTGGCTTGCCAAAGTCTAGAGTTTGATCTGTGATGACAGTGGGGTCTGGAGGATTGAGAGCTCTGCGACTGGGATGTCCAGCAATTCAAACAATTAGAGGCCATGAGGACGTGTGCAAAACAATACTCTTTTATTGGAAGTTCCCTGACAGTGAACTCTAATGTTTTATTCAATTTGTATGAGTAGTATGTAATAATTATTGTAAAAATACATTATTAGTAGTCTGTATGTAAATGACCCAGCATTTTTTTAATGTCCTGCGTTATAATTTTCATAATAGCCACTGGCAGCATTGTATAAGTCTTCACTTTCAGAGTACAAGTGTTATTTTGTAAAAGCAATAGAAAATAATTAATGTTAACATATGGTAGAGTAGTAAAATTATTATTGTACTATGGTGCAGCTACACAGTAAATGCATAGACCAACATAGACAGTCTTTTCATTCACTTTAGCAGATATTGATGGTTCTGATGAATCATATATGTGTGTGTGTATTATAAACAAAGACTTTAAAAAGAATTATAGTGATTGAAGTGTGTGATTATGTACTAGCCAGCCAAGCATGTGACATTGATTGTCAACATGCCCGAGAAGTAAACCACATGCCACTCGCATGTGTTCATTTTGAACCCTGTAGGTATATCAGAGATTGAATTGTGAGAATATATTGACTCTTATAAACACATTTAAATTTAAATTATAATTAAATAGAATAATAATACATAATATACATATATATATATCATAGATATACTTAAGTTGCATTTATAAATGCCCTAAATATAATTTTATTACTGATAATACCTATCTAAATAGTTATTTTGATGTTATAAATTAGTTGTATGTATTTTTATAAATATAATTATCAGAAACATATTATAAATATAAAAATTGTCAATTGATAAGTTTTGATGTTTATCAAATTCTCAGTTGTTCTAGTGTTAAATATAAAATAATCATTCTTAATATACATAGTATATTATTTTATATATTTTATGATTCATGATATGTAATATTATGTCTCATAAGGCTTTAATAAATTAAATGGCCATTGCAATTTAGAGCTATCTTTGGCAACTTTGAAAAATAATTGGGAGCTAAATATACAAAATGAATGTTACTTTTTGTAAAAATTTCAGACAGTAAGTCTATTTATATGAAAAATACTGAGATATAAACAATAATGAAATAGTAATATATTTGTATGACTTAAAACTATTCAAAATTATATATATATAAAAAGTTTGAGCCTTTCAAATTAAGATACATTTACAAAATACTTTTTGAACAGTTTTATATCCTTCCTAAAATATGTTTAATAAATACATATTTTAATTAATTAAACATAATATATTATTAAAATATATGTATTATATACTTACTAAAATATAATTACCTAGATATAAATAGTACAATTTGTCTATATAGTGTTTGGCTGACTATAACATTACTTTTAATTTATCCCTGCAAAATTCCTGTTTTATACAAATAAATGTGTCTACATTGACTTCATCTATAGTGATAGTTTATTAATAAAGACATAAATATTGTGTTTTTTTAAATTAAAATAAAGTTTAATGTTTTTATTTGTCAAATATCACACTAACAATCATAAATATTGAATATGGTTTAGTAATTTAAAATGTACAGTAGCTTTAGTAATTAATATTTATTATGCCTTTCCTATGTTATAAAATGAAAGAAAATCAATTATTTTTATATTATTTTTGTCATCACCAAAATATAATATATATATACAACCCCGGTCAAAAGAAACGCGCCAAGTACATTTTTTTCGTTTTTTGTGTTCTAAACTATATAATTTCTTTATTTATTTTTTTAATGGCATGAAAATAA
>JAYRBW010051248.1:0-11178 GCA_036023295.1 Invenusta paracnida
CCATCGATGGAAGCAAAATGAATTACTTTTAGAAAACTCCATTACAAACCATTGATTACTTTTAAGAAAAATCCCGAAATTAATCATAATTAATCTAAGCTTTCCGGCCAAGATATTAATCTAAAATATATCGGAAATCACTAATCATTAAGAAAAACGAGAACAACTATTTACGCTACAACATCATCAATAAATTATGATTCCAAACTGAAACAATTTTCCGCCCCTTTCGTTACCTTTTACAAACTTATCAACACACTCAAAACCCCCTGATGAGTACAATGGCCATCGATCAGAAACATATTAATGGGTGAGTAGTTTACAATTAATGTGTACCAATAGTGTAGCTTTGATAGCAAAGACGGCACTATTTTGCACAAATTGTTATAGTAGTATTTAGAAATATACAATAATTGTTTTTACAAAATTCCTGATATAATATCTGCAGGCACATTTGCCTGTATTCTAAAGAAAAATATCCAATTCGAAATATTTGGGTTTTATGTGTATTCAAACTATATAGAATTGTATCAATTGTAAATTTCAATTACAACTATAAATACAGAAAGTTCATCACGTTTTTGGTGATATTTTTTTATTCTGTATTGCTTACTTACAATAAATCCTTGAACCACTTCATGAGAGCAAAATTATAGATTTTTGAAATGAATATTTCATTGAAACGCTTTCTTAGTATCGTTTTGTATTATTTAATGTTTACATATGTTCATATCCCAGTCACCAAACCGGCATATACGTCCCTTGCTACGTCCCAATACACTTCCCGTAGTGCTTGCTAATCACTATGCCACTGAGACTAATTAAATTGCTATTTTCATATTTTCATATTTTCTTTATTCATAGTTTTTCTATCTAATCTCAATGTATGTAAAAAGATAATATACACACGGAGTTTCATCTTCGTATATATAAAAAGGTAGCATACATACGGAGATCAGATGTGAATGTCCGGATGTATACTATGAATAAGGTTATAATATAAAAACGGTGTTTACAGACAATAGCATAATTCTATGTCTAATTGATATCTAATCTAGTATGAGTATATATCAAATAAAATATATGTTTTGTTTTGTTTGCAGGTGTAGTGCTTGGACTAAACTGATATGGCCACCGCTGGAGGTGGCGAATGTGCAATATGCAAGGGATCATTATTTGATGGCCAACCTTTAGAAACCGTTTCAAAAGGACTGAAAACATTGGCAGATGCCAGTATTACACGTGATGATGGCCTCGCTGATGTGTTTTCTAGCTAGGAAAAAATTAAGTTACATGTACAGTGCAGGAAAAAATATACACATACATCTACATTATCTAAAATGAAGGAAGCCAAAACTAACTTTCAAAGAAATTTCGCAACCCTCAACCATCAATCTTTGATTTCAAGAATCATTGTATTTTCTGAGCTCAGAAAATCACAAAACGAGAACTGCCAACTAGTCATCATGTAACAGCTTCTAATTTTCAAATCACTGTGTGTGAACTAGAAAGTAATCGGAAAGATGCATGGGGAATAACTGTACTCACTAGAATCAAACAAGTAATTGTTGTAATTGCTGCAGAGAGAAACTACCATACCTCATGCATTTCGTCTAAACATACATTAAGTTACGGATAAAGATGAGAATGTGTATAAAAGAGATCTCCCAGAAAATGTCAAGAAGAAAAATGCATTTATGCAACTATATTATTAACTAGAAAACATTGAAGAGTTCGACTACTCGATTGTAGAATTAGCTGAAATATTGAACAGTTTTAGTGAAGATGAAGAAAACTATATGAAAACACATATATGAAAACAATATTGTTGTCACACTATGGTGATCGAATTTTAATCTTTGAGCGAATGGAAGATCCAGAATTGTTTCATTTAAGGACACAAGTTATAATGTTCTACATATATAAAATGGTATATTAATAGGCGATCGGATGTCTAAGAAGAACGTTTACGTATATTGAAAGCTGCAGCTAATAATGTTCGTGAAGATTTCATAAAGCCATGCATATATGAATGTGATATGTATCCAACATTATCAGATCTTGATGAAACCAGTATAGATATGGTACCTGCAACACTGAAATCATCGATCAATACTGTCATAGGAAGCAAGTCAGAGATGTAAAAAAAGTATTCATCACTGCAGCATGCTATTATTTATGCCACAAGAGTATTACTTTCATCGTCAGTATGGTTTAAACAGCTTGTTGATTTGTTGCACAAAATTGGATTCGCAGTTTCATACAACGATACTCAGTCATATGAAAAGTCTTTCGTAAAATCAAGGACTGAAAGCCAACAACCTAATAGAAACGTTTAAGAATTTGTTTGCGATAATGCTGACTTCAACATTTAAATACTTGATGGTAATAACACGTTTCATAGTATGTAAACTATCAAATGTGCTACTCCTGCTAAGGATGAGAAACTGGTATATATGTTAAAAAATTTGAAATATTCGAGCTTCCCGATTTGGTTTGTTTTCTTCAATAGCAGTCAATACATACACATGAGATCCAAAAGGGGGGATTATGCAAAGTAAAAGTGTAGGATCTTGATTTTTGTATAGCAAATGAAAGTGAGTGGTGATATATTTTGGGCACCTCTAAAAAGTTTGACACATTTTGGTTAATAAGACGATGGTTTAAGATATTGTCAAGGCCATCTTGGAATGGATGATGCAACTGGTATCAAAAATCATAAATTATGCCACAAGTAGTGTGGAAGCCATGTCATTTGTCAACCTTGATCCAATTGATCTCAGCACAATATATACAACACCGTGTTTTGAACAAAATGAATCCCAAAAATACAATCAGCCATGAATTATCACTTTTGACTAACCTATTTTTCTTAAAGTAATATACATTGTGAAAGCTTCACAAGAGTAGGAGCATGTTGTCGTCTGACTGGGAGGGTTTCATACACGGATGTCTTTCGCGGGTGCTAATGGATATGTCATGTATGGCGGACGAAAGGGGTAAGATATGTAAAACAGTGAATAAGTCTATAAACAGTGACTTATATGTCGACATATGTGCACATTTATCTACATACAGCTAGCTACAAGTAGCAATACAATGAGATAAAGTTACTTTTCCCGACTTATGTCAACATATGTGTGTCGGAGGTTGTTGTAAGTGGTGACCTATATAATGGATGAACTTGGGTTAATTCGCTACTTTATTTATGCGCTACGCGGACTTTAAAAAATTGTTTACTGTACAGCTTTCGATTTTAATCTGGTTCTATTAGTACTGCTTTTGTTTCTTTTTTCAATGGCTGAAGAAGTAAGTGGTTATTATTGAATAAATCAAGCTATATATTATTGCTAATGGTTTCTGCTTTACTATAATACTTTTTGTTAAAGTTTATGTTTGGACCTAATCATAAATTTTAACAAAAACTATTATAGTAAAAATTAATATTACTATTATTATGTATAGACCTAACTTACATCTATGCATAATATTTCATTTATTATAGTAAAGCAGAAACCATTGGCAATAATATACAGCTTGATTTATTCAATAAGAACCACTTACTTCTTCAGCCATTGAAAAAAGAAACAAAAGCAGTACTAATAGAACCAGATGAAAATCGAAAGCTGTACTGTAAACAATTTTTTAAAGTTCGCGGCACGTATAAATAAAGTTGCGAAGAAACCCAAGGTCATCCATTATATAGGTCACCCCTTACAACAACCTACGACACACATAAGTCGCAAAAGGTACACTTATCTCAATATTTTGATACTTCTAGCTAGCTATATGTGTACACATGTCAACCTATGACACACACATGTGGACATAAGTCGGGAAAAGTACCTTTATCTCATAGTATTGCTACTTGTAGATAGCTGTATGTAGATAAATGTGCACATATGACGACATAAGTCACTGTTTATACACTTATTCACTGTTTTACATATCTTACCCCTTTCGTCCGCCATAATATTGTGCAGAATAAATTAGCTACTTATAATACATACAACAACATATTAAGCAGAAATAAAACTGCCTTCAAGGCCAGACATTCAACACACATTGCAATAAATGCTATAACTATATGCTTAAAGCTGGAATAAAAATGACGGTCGCATTTTTCTTTTATATTTTGTAATATTTTATATTACATTATTTATATCATATCAAATGGTTCTTAAAACAAAATGCAAAATTTACCAATAGTTCAAATCCGAGAGTTTCATAAAAGAAGTGAACACAATCGTATCAAAAGTGACTAGAATTCAAGTTAACACTTTAATCAAAATAAGTATAATAATCGTCAAAAAACAAAAAAGTACAACATATGTAACATCTTGTGCAGTTTATAGTATGAAATAATAATACCAAATTCAATGAAAGAAACTTACGTGTCCGGATTGGTCCAAGCTGCTTGTAGTAACCTTTACAACACTGTTATCAAGAATTTCCTGGAATATCAAAATAGGTATCAAAGTCATGAAATACAGAGGAGGCCAAAGCTTTTATTCACGAATAGATTAAATCAAGTAATTAACAATATTAACGTTAATTGTCAAACTATAATAAACCATTCAAATATGATGTAGATACCGTATATACTCGCGTATAAGTCGAGGAATTTAGGACAAATTTAGAATTCAAAAGTAGGGTGATCGACTTATACGCGAGTATATACGGTAGTCTTTAATTATGTTGTGTAACAAAGTCTGGAGCTCCAATGGAAAACCCCCTAATTAAGAAAATGCTATATATATATGCCAGCACCTATTAAACATTCAACTAACTCATTAGGTTTTACTATTATGTTTAATGTTTAAAAAATCCAACATTAATTACCTTATGTTCTATTTTTAAACAAAAATTCTCGTTAAAGATAGTTAGTCAGAAATGAAATATATACGAGGGGCTTCAAAAAGTTCTCACATTCGATGTGCAAGCAAAAGCCTTTCTTGAATGCATTTTTATGAACTATAGACATATCTAAATTATTGATCAAAAGTTAAACTTGATATCTCCATGAATAATTTCATAATTCAAATTTCGAAATTTGTTGTTGAAATGTTGCAACGAATAAGGCAACATGGTAAAATTTACACCAAAATTTCAGCTATTTAAAAATACAAAATAATATGAACTTTATAGATTCTTAAAGAACTGTCTATTGGAGTTGACGCATTTGTGCATCCACTTCATTGGGACTTTTTAGATAAGAGTATCCCTTTTTAGTAATTGAGGAGCATATTTGCTATGTTACTAGCAACATTTCAACATTGATTTTCTCAATTTGAATTAAGAAATATTAACCTAAAATGTTGACCAATATCTCATAAATATTTGTACGGTTCTTAAACAGGCCCAAATTAGATGTCAAGACCAGATCGCTTTTATATTGAGTCTGCAAACTTATTGAACCCCACTTGTAATAAGGCTTTGAACCGAAAGAAGATAGCGAAGGACAGAATTACCTTGACCAGACCAGATTTATTTCCAATCAACTTATCCAGACATGTGGGTTCCGAGTCACTGAAAGGAAATAGCAAAGATCAACATGTTATGCCTTGAATTAGCACGATCTGGGGAGTGTTTCATTGGATGCGATTTATTCCTTGAATTAGCACGATCTAGGGAGTGTTTCTTAGAATACGATTTATGCCTTGAATTAGCACGATCTGGGGAGTGTTTCATTGGATGCGATTTATGCCTTGAATTAGCACGATCTAGGGAGTGTTTCTTAGAATACGATTTATGCCTTGAATTAGCCCGATCTGGGGAGTGTTTCATAGAATGCGATTTACTACTTTACTATTTTACGATTGTATGGAAAGAAAAAACTATTGCTCGTAAAATGCGTTTCATAGATTTAAAGTCGTGGTTGTAAACTATGTAGTAGGGTGTTTTCCGATCTACCCTTCTCTAATTGGGTGTTGGCATTTGGGCATTGACTGCCAATGGCACTATTATTCAACTATTTTTAGATGATAAACTTTATGAAAGATATCTATTTGAGCCTACGCTGTAAGTTTGCAGAGGCAACACATTATAGATTAACTCACACAATAAAAGGGTTAACAATATAGCTTGCTGATATACATATACCAATACACAAGAAGAATAAAATAAATCTTTGTCTGCACAATATTTGACTGTTGAATGTCGTGAATTGATACAATGACATTTATAAGATGCAGATATATTTAGGTCTACTTACATTTTATATTATAGGTTAGTAGATAAGTATAGCGCTTTTCAAAACTATTAAAAAGATATTTTAAGTGAAATATTAATATAAATTATTATTACTGGACTTTTGAAACAATATTATAGATTTATAGAATATTCCTTTTCGAAATAATTCTCCAATTTTTTATCAACTGTAAAATATAAATTTAAAAATTTAAAATAGTTTGCGGTTTTATTTGGTAAATTGATTAATTTAAATCTACTTATATTACCTAACAATGCTATAAACGTTATAAAAATACTTTAAAAATCTTTATCAGAGATATTTTTTAATAAATTACAAGTCCCAAATAGCGTTGTAAAATTGTAGACGATAATACAACGTAATTCCATATTTATCACGTGATCAGTTTCTAGACAGTTTTTGATGAAATAGAACACTTGTAAAATTGTAAAAATCGTATTGAGAAAACAACGATTTCCCTTATAATTATAAATCGTAGATTTTATTTTATGAAATGCAAATAATCGCAGAATCGTAAATTAGAAGCTTGTACTTACTCATAATTTGTATTTTATGAAACACTCCCCCTGAATCTTTCAATAAGAAAACTGACTATAAATTATAATGTAATAATTATTGAATCATAATAAATACTTTGTCATAATTTAAGAAAATATTAAAATCTCCAGTCTTTCCAAATATTATATAATTTAATCGTACATACCTATACTGATATTTTGACTACAGGACAATTTGACTTATCATGTCACGTGATATGAGAACTAAATCGATACTAAAATTTGCACAATATAATTTTAGGAAAGTCACCCCTGTGAAATTGATTTATCGATTTGCTTAGCGATAAATTAGTAATTTAGAGGATAATCAATATTGTATTCATTATAAACTATAACGAGTGTCTTAGTTCATAAAGACGCTAATAAAATACCAGTTCGCAACACTTTTATATCGTACGAAAGATATTACAACTATGTAATTATTTCGTACTAATATAAGTTATTTGGAAAACTAAAACAGTGCATACAAGTAAGATCAGTTGACTGTCTCCTCTTCTGATATAAGCAGCTGCCATTGGTTATGGTATAAAAGAAAAACCAATCAAAACACGGCAGCAATACACAGCTACACACTGTGCACCAGAACACTTGCAAAACCACATAGAACAGTAACCCAACAATACCATTATAAAGGCAGTTATAACCCAATAAGTACATCTCGCGAGTACACAAATGAACTAGGTAACCTACAACATCTCAGTAGCCAATTGTAAATAAACTTGTGCTAGATAACTGTCTGTGAAGGGGGTAGGTACTAAAGTTCAGGATTGGCGAAATGTCTTTTAAACTCTAAATAGACACTAAATATTTTGTGTTTTTATGTGAAATTTGTAATAATTAATAAAGTAATCTTTCTGAAGTACCTAAGCTCTTAATAAGTATCTAAAACGCTTAATTTACTTCCCACAGCACGCGTCGCTTGTAGGTAGGTATATCTCACAACGAACGAACATCTTTAGCTTTAAATATACATAAGACGTCGATTAATCAATAGCTCACTTATAATTGATCAAATAGTATATATTTACCAGGTTACTGAATGTAGAATTCCAAACTAATTAACATAAAATTTAGTCATTTCGAAGCAATGAAATGTCAGCTATTGTTCGGTATAAAATGTGAGATAATTGTTGATACTTTACACTTGAAAGTTGTATTTTAAGAGGTGAACATTTCCTGGTATTTATTGAAAGGTTTTTGATATAGCTTGCAACGATTCCGGCGAATGTGTATGTATCTGTACTTAAAGAGAGGTGTGTTCTTGACCATAACCTACAATTCATGTGGAATAAGTGGCCTTGAAGTCTGTGAACTGTTCTTGGAATTCAATGCTAGCTCCAGAGGCCCCACTCCCTCAAGATTGTCCAATGGTGTAGCTCCATATTTGAGGAGCAAAGCGACGCAATCTGCGAAGCCTCCATGAGCGGCGAAGTGCAGGGCTGTCGACTGGATCGAGAAATCAATTATTTAGTGTTAAAAAAATTATTAAATCCAAGAAATATATAATAATAAATAAATAACAATAACAATACCAACCAACCCAACTAACTTCTAGAATGGAAATTGTCCATAGGACCATCTCCGTAATAAAGACGCACGGCACTGAACGATATAAATTATAAAATGCATTCTTGTGTTGTGCAACGCAGCACATAACATTCTTATTTAAGCCTTTTAAGTTTTTAAGTTTACTCCAGAAAAAATCCCACCTGTTGACACCGATTGAACAAATTTCACAGCTGACAGTTATTAACCCATTTTTATGAAATACGCAAGTAATCGATCGATGACTGAATAAGATCAATCATCCAATGAGAAGGCAGAAGTTAGGCGGGATTAGAAAGTTTTGAATATGACATGAAAGTAAAACAGACATATTTAAACTACTTAGTGCTCAGAACTTCTAAAATACTTCTTATTAAAGCTACAGAACGGTTCTATTCTGTTTTAGACGTCATTCCCAAAGGTGGATCTATGCTCTTAGTTCCAGGCCCATAGAGCTATAAGTCTAGAAGAGGCGATATTGGCTTTTCTAAATTATTCTGTGAATAAATATACTTCGGTTTCAGTGTCGTTCATCTGAATGACTCGTTGGTCTTGTATTACATAATTATAAAATCGAGAAAAACAATCAGAATATCAGAATTATATTTTTAACTTGAAATGGATCGCTAGTATGCATTAAGAAAGTCGCGTGACGTTATGTTGTGAAAATAACAAATACTTTTTAGAAATTATGAAAGTTAAATAGAGATATGCAAATGATAAAGAAACATTCCAATTCTTACAGTAAACTTTATCGATTTTTTAATATTCCTTACGTTAAAATTATCGCATGAATTGATGGGTATCCCGGCCGTTATCAAGAGCTCCAAGATTGGAACTGAACCAATCTCAGCGGCCATCATGAGGGAGTTCCGACCGTCACAAGTTCTGCAAATATTATAGATACCAAGAGGCTGATACAATCAATATGGAAAACCTGACATTCAATACAATTATAATTTATATAATTTAAACGTTTTAAATAAGAAAAAGAATTTTATACGTTAGCTATTTTAATACTTTTAAGTCGCTTCAAATATAAATAAATAATATAATATTCGACTACTTACAAGTAGTATACTTTAGTATAGTAGTATAATTACAAAATTATATAATTATACAGTAAAAAAGGTACATAATATCGAGGTCAATTACCTGGCCCGGATATCACTTCCCCGCTCGATGAGGTAGTTCACTGTTTCCGTGCTGCCTGAATTCACCGCAAGTAGAAGGGGCGTGCACCCAGCCGTGTCTCTCACCAAGTGCTGCTGACTGTCAACTTCTTCGAGAAAGTAACGAAGACAAGGAAGATCGCCGTTCCTGGTTGAAAAGAGACGGTTAGGATAGGATAGGCGCTAGGAACATCCAAAGGCATCACTAAAATACTGTCTTTACCATAGCCAGGTTACCATTATAGCCATTCGTGGAAAACGTCGTTGTCAGTGGAACTTTTATATTAATCGATGTCAATAATTAAAACAAGAATACGGTAAATAATAGAGCGACAAAGTCACACCCATTTGCTAAACCACACACCTAGATAAAATACATGCAAAGGAATATTTATATGTTTTAATTAGTTTTATATTTAATGATACAGTGTAACAATAAGTGGCCTGGAGCTGATTAATAAAATTATAAGCATTTACGATAGGGAAGAAATGAATCAATAACTACAAGAAGGATTGTCCATCTCCGTAATGTAGACACGCGGCACCAAACGATTTAAATTATAAAATAAACTGTTGTGTAACGCCGTACATAACATTCTTATTCAAGTAAACTCAATGCAGGAGTATCGATTGCTTCGAATACTTCTATTTAACCTTATCCACCCGGGCTATTTGACGCACTCAGAACCCGAGGGGACCGGAACCCTCCCCCCCCCCATATATAGTGTATATTATTACAATTGATAAGTTCTTATTTATAAATTAACAAAAATTATTATTATTATTTTTTTTTTTTGAATTTCGGTAATTAAAAAATCATTGCACAAAAATAAAACTTTTCTAAAGAAATTTAAATAAACGGTCTTAAAAGTTGCAGACCTTAATAATAAGAAAAGTCCGTGAATCTCAAGTCGCTAGGTTTTATATTAAAAAAACGCCAGTAAAAACAAAAGAGGGTGGCCAAATCGTCCCCCCCCCCTCCCCCGCGAGTAGGATTGGGTTAACAGCGCTACATAACCTGACTAGGGGAGTTTTAGGGGACCATTCCAGTATTTGTCAAAAGACTTGTACACTGACCTGGCAGCCACGTGAACCGGTAAACGACCCGAATAATCTTGAAGATGCGTCGAGGCATGGAAGGCCACAAGGAGCTTACACATCTGACAAGAAATCAAAATGGAATGAGTGCAATTATCTACGAATACATAACATAAATTGTACTTCTTTCTATGAAGTATATACAAAAATCAATAAGAATACCAAGCTTTTATTACAATTAAATGTCAAATTAAATAATGTATTATTGCCGATATTTAATGTAGAAAGACTGAATGCGGAAAATATCTAACTTGTTGATTTCACACACCTAACGTATGTATATTAGAGTGTATATCATATAGTCGAATGATCATATAGTCGAATGATCATATAGTCGAATGATCATATAGTCGAATGTTCATATAGTCGAATGATCATATAGTCGAATGATCATATAGTCGAATGATCATATAGCGGAATGTTCACATAGTCGAATGATCATATAGTCGAATGTTCATATAGTCGAATGATCATATAGTCGAATGATCATATAGCCGAATGTTCATATAGTCGAATGATCATATAGTCGAATGATCATATAGTCGAATGATCATATAGTCGAATGATCATATAGTCGAATGATCATATAGTCGAA
>JAYRBW010051259.1:0-11178 GCA_036023295.1 Invenusta paracnida
AGTGCATTATCATCGTACAGACCAGTTAGCCTCACTTCGTGCTTAACGAAAACGATGGAACGGATGGTATGCAACCGGCTGTATTACATAATAGAAGACGAATGATCCTTTGTGACGACCATGCAGGCTTCGGGAAGCTCAAATCCTGTGAAGATTAAGCGGACTTGCACAAGAAGTGAGCGATGGTTTTCAAGACAAACCAGCAAAAAAAGCGTCTAGGTGCTTATGGACTACTCCAAGGCGTATGACACCGTATGGAGAGAAAAGCTCCTTTGGCGCATGCTGGAGGCAGGCATACCACCCGGTTTGTGAGATGGTGTGCTGGATTCCTCCAGAACATAGAGGCCAAGGTCTGCTTAAATGGCTTTAACAGCAAGTTATGGAAACTCAGACAAGGCCTGCCGCAGGGTGCCATGTCATCACCACTGCTTTTCACCATCTTCATCAATCCGGTCAGACAGGTCATCCACAGAGGCATTTCAGTAAGCATGTATGCAGACGACATCGCTTTGTGGAGCCAGCATAGGACCAAAGAAACAGCCGCTGAATCCGTCCAGATAGGGGTCAATGCCATCAGCAAATGGAGCATCGAGAGCAAGCTGAGCTTTAACCCGGACAAATGTGAAGTGAGCTTCTTCTCTACTGATGCACATGAAGCCAGCTGGAGACCAACCATCATGCTCGAAAAGAGACAACTGCACTTCAACGCCAACACAATATTCCTTGGAATCACCTTTGACCGGAGCCTTACTTTCAAGCCACAAGCCCAGAAGGCAGCAGCAAGAGCCTCATCCCGATGCAGGATCTTAGGAGCTCTAGCGACTAAGGTTTGGGGATGAAACAAAGAGCATCTAAGGAAAGTATACAGTACATTCATCTGCAGCACTCTAGATTACTGTGCACCAGCCTGGCAACCATGGCTATCAGAGTCCTCCAAGGCGATCCTCGAAAGGGCACAAAACCGAGCCCTCCACTACGTCACTAGGCAGCTATCCACCTTGCCAGTGGAAGCACTCAGTCTGGAATCGGGAGTCCAATCGTACGGTACAATTGGCAGGAGAATATGCACCTAGGCTCACGATAAATCTCTCTTCCTTCCAAACAACAACCCCAGAAGAGCCATTATGGAAAAACCGGTTAGGCACCGAACAAAAACCCGAAGCAGCCTTCACAAGTTTGCAGCTGATGAGATTACTAATCTTAATCTACCAAACATGACTAGACAACCTTTCGAAGTCTCAGGGGATCCACCTTGGAACTCATCTAAGGAAAGTAACTGGTCCTGCTCAGACAAGCTCATCGGCGGCAGCACCAAGTCATGCTCAACTGAGGCTCTTCTTAAAGACTCCATAAACACCATCAGCGAGCTATACACCGAGTGTAAACACATTATCTACACGAATGGCTCTGCTAAAGAAGGCCACTTGAATGGAGGAAGCGCAATGGTGGTCACAAAGGCCCACCAAACAATCCGATCATGCTGACGTCCAGAGGACGAAAGAGCAAGTTGCACACCAGTTCGTATGAGACGGAGCTTGGAGCACTACAACTAGCGACTACATGGCTTGCCGGAAACCCCGAAGTCTCGCCAGCACTGATCTGCTCAGACAGCAAAGTGGCAATCAGTGCCCTTAAATGCAAGGTCTACTGCGGGATGGATCATGATATCAACTCTACCAGAAGAAGCCTGAACTCTCTCGCAAACAAAGTGTTCCTGCAATGGGTACCGAGGCATTGCGGACTCCAAGTCAATCACCTAGCCGATGTAGAAGCCAACAGAGCGGCGACTATGGATGCACCTTCAGACAACACCATCTCTTGGAAAGCGACCAAAGCTTTGATCAAGCGGAGGATCAAGGACCCAGTACCCGCACACCACCGAACTGCAACTATCTACCACATGCCCTTGAAACCCAACAACCTGAACAGATGTGACGCGGCCTAGCAGCGTACCGCGCTGTGGTGGAGCCGGGCTATGATCCTATTTGTGCGAGATGCCTCTCGGACCCCGAGACCGTAGAGCACTGGCTGCCGCATTGGGCAGCAACGACCCCTATACGTTTTAGAATCTTCGGATTACCCTCTCCCCTTCTTACGGTTCTTGATGATCTTCCAGATGCGGTGATCTCGTTTGCACGTCGGACCTTCAACCTGGCATGATGAGATGTCTACCGTCCCACAACAACAACAACAACAACAACATCGAAACAGCAGCAACACGACTTTCCCAGGCCTTCATGTACGTCGTATGTCGTCCCCGTGTCAGCGAGGATACCAAATGAGATACAACGAGACTCCTTTACCCCAACCCACGAAACAATCTTCGAGATGATGTAGTGTTTTTGCAGCGCACACGTCGTACACCACTCTCAGCCGACCACTCTGTGTGAAGGACGAGGTCAAACTGTCGCAAGGAGTGGATGGTGTCCAGCGTTCCTCCAAATGGACAGCCTCGAGATCATTGCAGCAGCTGACATCCCTCTGTCAGCTGATAGAGGTTTACACTCCACACTTCGTTTCCCCAGTGCCACTGGGTGGAGGTGACCGGGGTAACTCGAGGCGCTGATTGTCAAGACCAACATTGTTGCAGATCTCTTTTGCCATCTTGCAGAGGCTGCTGCGCGCAATAGCGGTAGCGAACCTCACCCGCCAAGAGCCTCTTGCGAGGGTTCGAGTCTGGGAGTCTCAAGGTCTTCTCTAGTGACCGTTTTACGACGAACGACGGTTTGGAACGAGGGGATCGAAGCCAGCCTCCAGCCGGAGGGTTTTTACTGGAGTCGTCGAGTAGAGCCCGGTTATAAGTCTCAGGAACTTATTCTGTGCCCTGTCAAGCCCTTCCACAGTGGAGCTGGACAGCCACGGAAATCATCCAGCCCCACAGTATTTGGCCGTGCTCAATAGGAGGGTCTGGTAAACCCTCCGATGAGAGTTTCTTTTCCATCCCCACTCCCGGCTACTCAACGCCCCAAGCACCCGCTTCCCCTCACCATCTTTAAAGCCACCTTTTTCGTTTGTGGGCGGAAGGTTAGCACCCAGTCGTACATCACGCCCAAGAAGACAAGGTTAGGATTAAACCTTAGACTATGGTCTTCTACCTCCACCTTCGGAATCCCCCCACCAATGCCAGGGAAAGGTCCCCACACATCCGTACCCGAAGGTCCGTGACGGCGGGGATCTGAATAGGTGGAGAACTTCGCACCCACGGAGTATCGCCCGACGCCACGAAAAAGTGTTCCCTATGTCGGGGACAGGTACTGTGGGTTCCGTTGGTGGATCAATCGCAACATGACCTCTTTTACATGCAAGGGCTATAGGAACCAGAGCCACGGAGAATGCAGTGGCATACGCCGGACAGAAACGGAGGCAAAATTATGAGAGTGGAAGTGTGATAATTGTAATAGAAACAACAAATTGGATTCTAACTATTAATTCTAAAAAATTAGAAGCGGGCTGATAGGCAGAAATGTAAAATTGTAGTAGCCAATTTCATATCAATTACTCCTCTAATACCCGACTAGAACGAATAGCCAACAAAACGATACTAAGTGGCCATGCCTTGTGTGTAGATCGAGTTGTGCCGCCGTAAAATATATAAAAGAACCAACTGTACCAACCCCCCAGCTGACTATCATCGAAGATGTTTCCAACAAGAAAAACCTGACTATCGTCCAATGGAATCCCAATAGGCTTCTGAAAAAATTACATGCTTAAAATACATCTTAAAAGAAGAAAATGCAGACATTTGTTGCATCTAAGAAACTAAGCTCACCCCCTATGACGGCCATGAAAGGGTCTATAAGATGTAAGAAGGTTGAACACACACGCCTCCAGAAAATATATGGGGAGAAGATGCAACACTTCAAGACAACGAAAGAAAACCAATTAATCCCCAAGAGACAAGTTTTCATGAGGCCACCATTTTCAAGTGGCCACCATAAAGACCTGAGATACTGGCAGAACAAAGTGTGTAAATCCGAAGATGTCTATTGCAAGTGATGCGGAGAAGACAAAGAAAGTAGCGTGCACATTGCCACAAATGCCCTAGAATATTCCAACACTATACACCAGGAATGACCGCAGGTTCTTCCCTTAACGACCATACCTACTTTGAAGAGATAGGGAAGACGTTGGTATAAAAAAGCGGTCTCGCTAAAAACAAACAACAACAGCAGTAGTAGTATAGTGTAGTGTAGATAGTTCACTTCGTTTGATTCCACAGCACTCCATGGGAGGGGAAAAACTTCGTGCTTCCTCGTCTTGGCCTGGTTGATGAATCTCTGAAAACGTAATAAAGAGTCTATTTGCAGACGACGTCGCGGTTTAGGCCTAACACAAGGACCTGAAGACTGCTCAGAACCAAGTCCAAAGGTCTCTAGACGCCATCAGTAGATGGAGCATTAAATAGAAGATGACCGTCAGTATAAGCAAATGTGAAGCAGCCTTCTTTACCACATACACCAAGTAAACATCATGGGTCCCGGAAATTAAGATCTTGGTAACGTCTTAAAATTTAATCCCACTCATAAATTCCTCGGTATTACATTAGGCCACCAACTCACCTTCGGCGTCCATGCTAACGAAGTAAATAAGAAAATGTGAAGAAGATCTTTAGCCATTAGAAGACTAGCAAACATAGATTGGGGATACGATAAACAAACCCTACGAGCCACCTATATAGCGACTACTAGATTGTTTCTCGAATACGCGGCCCCTGCTGGACACCTTAGCTTGCTCCATCAAACGTGAAAAAACTAGAAAGCTGTCAGAGATTTGCAGCCGGAGTCATAGGATGCAAAATGAGAACAACATCAAAAGAAGCACTCCTAATAGAAACCAATCTTCCGCCCCTAGAGACGAGGATTAGGCAGCTATCGATTATCACAAGAGAAATATCAGACAGACTAGGGTAAGGAAACCCTAGGCATTAAATTACCAGGAAGAAGTATGAGCATAGAACGAAACGGATTGAGAAAAAGCTACTTCCAGATGGAAACAAATCTTCAACAACTTGGTACCACATAAGTTCCCCGACATGAGGAAACTTTGGGAAGATAAAGGAGTGCTGATATTAAGGAAAACAATAGAGAAGAAAGCAGATCCCGAAAGCAACCTAAAAGCAAGCATGGAGCTGCTCAGTACAGACTAAGTACGTGGCGATGATTTATACAGATGGCTATCAAATGGCCTTCCAAGGAACCCCAACATTATAGAGGCCAGAGGCCGAGAGTGTATCTGGACATCCTCATTCCAAGCGGAAATGAAAGCTAAGGGAAAAGCCCTTAAAATCATCAGGAGGGTTGGAGACTGCTCCATCCATACTGCTACAGACGGCAAATCTTCACAGAACAAGCTCCACTCCCTAACAACCATAAAAAACCGGCGAATAATAACAAAGCAACACAAAAGATAAAATTATGGAACACCTCGCTGAGCTAAAAAGACTTGAAAACGAAATCCCAGTTACCTGGTGTCAGTTACCAAGCCATTGTGGTATCCCAGGTAACGAAGAGGCTGATAAAAACGCAAACCTGGGTAGCAAAGAATACCAGGCAGGAGTCGAATGGAGCTATGACTCAGCCAAAGCTCTTATCAGAAGATCAACCAGAAACAGCACAATCAACCACTCCCGTCTCGCCAATGTTTACGGAAGTAAGGAAGGGTTCTTTAAGGGCAGTAAGAAAAAATCTTTAAGCAAGAGCAACCAAGTTACTCTTAGCAGGCTTAGAAGCGGAAACCATCCCAATCTGGAAGTATGAAGAAAAAGGTGGGGAGAACTGAATATGACCACCGCAGACTCTGCCTTAGGAGCCCAAAATCCAGCTTCCATATCCTCTCAGACTGTCCAGCCATGCCATATATATATGTCCGCGAGGGTCTTAACCTAAACCCTCACGAAATCCTCAACGATTCCGAGACCTGTCTCCGTAGATGGGAGATATGGAAACAAAAATTGATGTAGTGCCAAACAACAATAACAATCTTAGAAAAACTGGAATCTGTTCAATTAGAAGCAGCAAGAATCATATCGGGACTCCTCAAGAGTATCCACAAGGAAATTATGCTGAAAGAAGCTGGCCTAAACAAGATCAAGGAAAGAACAACAACATGTCAGTGATAGCTATGGAAAAATCTGCTAGATGCCATGGCGAGAATCTCCGAGCTCAATTTGTTTTCAAAGAAGTCAGAAAAAGAATTATAAAAAACGACTAGAGATCTACTGCCTCGGTTATTTGGAACAAGACATTCAAGGAAAAACAACATGGAAACTTCCAAGTCCTACTCGACCGTGGGCACCAAGAAAAGGACTCACCTTGGAATCTGCAAGAAAAAAGAGCGATAAAACAGAGGACAACATTAAACAAGCAGAAAAAGCCTAGAAAACAACTTGGAATTTGATGTGGTGATCTATACGGATGGGTCCGCAGTGGATAGCTTTAAAAATGGAGGAGCTGGAGCAGTGATAACCACTAGCAGCATGAAGCACGCAATATACATCGAAAGAATCAACGCAGCGGCTGGCAGATGGTGCTCCTCGTATCAGAGTGAAATGGTAGCATTAATTATGGCGCTAGACTGGCTGATAGCCCACCAAGACTGGAACACGGCCAGAATTGCAACAGATAACCAATCAGCAGTAAGGAGTCTTTACAATCAGTCAAATGGCCCACCAACAACAACCTATTATAGTAGAGATGATCTCGAAGATAGAGAAACTGACGTCGAAGGACAAAAAGGTGTGCATCACATGGATACCCAGCCATTGTGGGATTATAGGAAACGAAACTGCAGACAGAAAAAAAGCAGCAGGTAGCTCAAAAGACCAGAAAGAAGAAAAGTTAACACATAATAGAAGCAAAGTAATTTTCGAGGAGGTCAATGTAAAATCTGTCTGGGAAAAAGGACCATGTAAAACCGACGTAATCAGCTTTAGAAGGTTCCGAATAGGATGAGCATGTGCGCTGATGATCTAGCAATATAAGCACAAGACTCATCTATTGCATGTGCAACCAAAACGGTACAAGGAGTCACCACAACCCATGAGCCGAAAGAAAAACTCACTCGTAATCGCAAAAAATGCGAAACAACGCTTTTCACAAATAACACGCATGAAACAGAAATCCAATCTGCAATAAAGATCGAGGACTCCAAGCTGCTAGTAAACAAAACTTCAGCTTTCTTTGGTATCATCTTTGACAAAGGCCTTACGTTCAAGGTACACACAGAGAAGGTGATAAAAAAGATCAATGACCCTTACCAAAAACTAAGGGTGAGACCAGACCACAATTGTCCGCATGTATCAGATCTTTGATTTCAGTTCAATTAACTACTGTGGCTCGGCATGGTAGCCTCGGTTGTTGCAGACCTCCTTCCGGGAACTTTAATATGCCCAGAACAAAAGCATTGAGAATAACCACAGTGCTACCTACTCCAAATGTCTCCTACTGAGACCCTTAGAGCGAAAGCGAACATCTTACAGGGTATTGTCAAAAAGAGCCACTCTGAAAGCATGAGAGAAGTCATACAGACTTCCGAAACCGAACCTTAGGAGAGAGATTGTTGAACGCGACGTCTAGCATCGCATAAAAGAAAGAGCTGATGTCTTACGGCAAGTGAGCTATAAGAAAAAGCAGGCATGAAGAACAGTGGACAACAAGAGTTCCTGTTGTGGGAAAGTCAGCAGGGGCAGAATGAAAGGAAGAGTCGGTGTCAGGTACGAACAGCGCTGAAAGGGGGTAACACCAAGGCAGACAACATGGAGAGTCTTAGAGAAGATGCTCTTACTACCGCAGACTCCGATCACGAGATCAAAACGACTATCTACACGGATAGTTCAGTAAAAGAATGAACACATGATGGAGATAGTGCGCAGTTGTTACTATAGGGTCAGAAAGATCACCCACCAACTCTGAGATTCTTCGAAAAACGGAAAAAGTTTATCTGCTCGGAAGAAACAGAAGTAACCGCCCTGAGAATGGCAGCAGAGTACATTATGGTAGACCCCGATCTTGGACCCTACTAAGTTTGCTCGGACAGCAAAGCAGCACTGGAGACCCTAAATGCCCCAGTTAAGTTAAACGTCCCGGAATATCCTGCAACTGAGAAGATCCCTGGATGAGTGTACTGCTGTCATCACTCTTCATTAGGTTCCAGGGCACGTCGATATGCCGGGCAATGAATTGGCGGACGAAGAAGCGAAGGGAATAGCAGGGACAATCATCTACAGCACCGCATAAGCCTTTATCCTAATAGAAATCCGGGATGAAGTAATCCAACACCCTCGGATAACACGGATAGCAGCGAAAGAAGGCTAAGTTCAAGATGGGAAGAATGGAATAAGTCATAGTTGCCCAGCGCCGTGGCGAGCACTGCAGCGACGCTGGACTGGAGGACTGAGCCTAATCATTTGGAAGGTGATCCGCTCCTTCAGTGGACCGCCTAAAAATTGTGAGAAGAATACGTTCCTCAGGCACCAGGAGAAGGAATTTCACAGCGATCATCGCAAGGCTAATGCCTTTACACAGAAATAAACTGCTGTTAGTCACCACACGTTTAGTGCTGACGAGAGAATGTCGAACCACGAGGTTATAAAGCGCAATTTGGTACTTATTGACTTCGAGTTGGGGACCTGAGGAGAAGGAAGCGAGGGGTTTTTATGACGGAGCTTGTGCATGCGATTGGTCAGACAAGGACAAAGTCGGCCGAGTTCCACGATGGCATTGCGCCACGTTGCTTGAAGGGACATGGTTTAGAGGTGCTCGAATTTATCCTGAGCTGCTTCATCAGTTATGGCTTGAAAGTTTCTGCCCCTTAAAGCTGGAGGAGTGCTATCATCATTCCTCTGCTTAAGAAGGGCAAACCACCAGGGTCTATTGACTCTTATCGCCCAGTTAGTGTGACCTGTTGTCTGGGCAAATTACTGGAGCGGATGGTATCCAACCGTCTGTACCACCTTGCTGAGTCCAACGGCTGGCTGTGCGAAGAGCAGGCGGGCTTCTGTAGGCTTAGGTCTACCGAGAACCAAATTCTCCGTCTTGCGCAGCCGGTCAGTGATGGCTTCCAATTGCTGCAAGCTAAGCGCACTGTGCTGGCACTCCTCGACTTCTCTAAGGCCTACGACACAGTTTGGAGTGAGGACCTATACGGTGTTCTAATGGAACGGGTGTCCCGGCCATTCTCATTAGATGGACTGTGATATCGCCTCTACTCTTCCTCTTAGTCATAAACGACCTCCAAAATGGGATCCCTAGGTCCATCAACGTCAGCATGTATGCCGACGATGTAGGACTATGGGCCCTCCATCGTAAGAAGGATGAGGCACTCAATGCCGTCCAATTCGGAGTAGAGCGGGTCTTAATGTAGAGTCGGAGAAAGAAGCTGGTCCTGAACTTGCAGAAATGTGAGGTCACCGTTCTTCAGCTCTGACACCCATAAGGCCCGTTGGCAACCAGTGCTTGTTGTGGAGGGAACGGCTCTCAGTTTCAATCCGAACACTGTATTCCTGGGGGTCAATTTCGACCGCTCGCTCTCCTTTCGTCAGCATGCAGAGAAGGTCGCGAATAAGGTCACTAGCCGGTGTCGCATCCTCGGGGCGCTGTCAGATTAGGCATGGGGCTGGAGTACGGCCTCTCTTCGGAGGGTGTACTCTGGCGTCATACATGGTTTGATTGAGTACTGCGTGACTGTCTGCAAGATCTGTCTCATTGAGAGGGTCCAGAATTAGGCACTCCGCGAATCTCTGGGCAGTACAATACAACCACTTTTGAGGCTCTCCGACTCAGTTTCCAGTCCATCGGAACAACTATTCGCAAACTCTCTGCCACGGCATGGGAGAAATCGTTCCGGCTTACACGAACGAACTCTTGGAGGGCTACGGCCTTTAACCACGTCCCTCACAAAAATAAGACCCGCAGTAGTTGACGCAAAGTGGCCTCAGAGGAAGCGTGGGGGTGGGGCGAGGGAAACTGGTCGGTCTTCTTTTCTTTGAGGGGAGGAAGCACCAAAATTAACTCTGTGGCTCGTAGCGAACAGAGTGGTCGGGCGACTGCACATCTGTTGGGAAAGCCAAGCTACCTTGGTGGCACTCAAAAATGATTCTCTCACCTCTGGAGATGGACAGAGTCAGGGCTGCCCTGAGTCGCCCAGAGTGACCGTTGGTGATCTAATGGGTGACAAGTAATTGTGGCCTTATCGGCAACGAATGATCTGACTTGGCAGCCAAGGAAGCCGCGGGCAGTTGCCGGGGAGCTGGTCAGCAAGGCAGTATCTTATGATGCGGCCAATGCGCTAATTAAAAGACGCATCAGGGATCCACCGCCCAGTCATGATCGTATTAAGCTGGTCTATGTTCGACCCCTGAAACCTGTGACGCTCCCATGACGTGTGTAAGTTATGATTGCCCAACTCCGTAGTGGTCACTCCATTCTGCTGGCCGCCTACAGGGCTGTCTTGGACCCGGTATTGACCCGACTTGTCCCTCCTGCATGGACGCCCCAGAGACCTTGGGGCATTGGCTCCAGCTCTGCCTGGCCCAAACGACTCACCGCGTGCGGGCGTTTGGTGGCGGAGGGGGGGCCGCCTCTCTCGGTTCTGGTGGAGACCCCGTGGCGGTGGCTACGTATATACGAGATCGTCCCCTGTGACGCGGTTGCCGCCTCCAAGCCAAGCCAAGCGAGCACTGCAGAAGACTTGCAGACTACCAGGCGGTCATTCAGCCTGGGTATGACCCCTTATACCTCAAGTGTTATATGGCTACTGAAACGCTTGAACATTGTTTTTAGAAATGTCCTGGAACAGTGACAAAACAATAAAAAAACCTGTGAATGGATGATAAGAAACTTCATGACGAGAGCAGACTCCTTCTCGCTATTCTTGAAAAGAAGTCCCTATTAGATTCGTGAGATGGTGTGCAGGCTTCCTACGCGTAAGGATAGGACGCGTTAAGAAATCAATTGTTATCAAAACAGAGCAGTAGCAATCAGACAAGGCGTACCACAAGCAGCAGTGTTGACCACCCTTCTCTTCCTCTTCTACCTGGACTCAGTGAGAATCATCATCCCCAAAGGCATCATGGTCGGCATGTATGCAGATGACTTAGCCATCTGGGGCCTGTAACACCAACTTATGTGTTAATAGCAAATAAAATTTAGGAGCTAATCACTCATAAATATCTGTTCTCAT
>JAYRBW010051270.1:0-11177 GCA_036023295.1 Invenusta paracnida
GAATGGGAGTTAAGAGGGATGAGGGATTAAGCAGGAGGGAGCAGGTGGTGCTGGGGCAGCTGAGAGCAGGTCGCTGCAGTGACACCGGATACTACCGGCACCGGATTGGCGTCAAGGAGGACCCGGGGTGCGAGTGGTGTGGCGAGTAGGAAGAGAAGGACCACTGGCTGGTGTGTGTGCGGTGGGAGACTGCGAGGAAAGTGTGTGAGATCGAGTAGGTGCGGGACCTGGCGGACGAGCACCTCGTGTCACGGTTCCTTCGGAGAGTCGCCTGTAAGTGGATGGGTTAACGGGGAGGGGCGGGAGCCGCATCAACAACAACAACAAAGCAGTCGCTTCGTTTAGGTAGGGGTAGCTAAAGGATAAGTACCAGCATTATTATCAAATTTCTTACGATTTTACTGGCTAAATAACGCATCATAAGCCTAAATAATAAGCATTTAAATAACACTTAAAAGAAATAATAATAAAGCTTTAAAATTCAATTTACCTTTTAAACAAACTTCGTGTTTGTGAAATCGAAACTAAATATAATGTAAACAGCTATAATAAAAAAGTAACAAAGTTAAAGAAACACATGTTTGTGCAATGAAAATTATGCACCGACCAATGAAAATAGAATGTCGATACACTGAATGCAGCAAGTAAAAATAACTTTGAAATTTAAAGAATTAAATTAATTCTAGGAATTTCTAAAAATAGGAATGTCCATAGATATGGATTTACTTTTAACCTCCCTCACTCTAGATAGCGTATCTAAAATTTGTACGTTATATTTTGTAGTTACATTCACAGACATTGCTTTACAGGCAAATCATAGAAATGTGTTTATTTTGACGCTATATTGGATTTTTTGTGTTAAATAATAGACTAATATAAATTTTATGATTTTTATGTGTTCTTTGCCTCCGAAAACCTAAGAATAGACACCAAAATCATCAAAAATTGAGTTGATAGTTATAAAGTTTTGCTCATTAAAATCCTTACGAGGTTTTGGTGGCCATCTTGGACGCCATCTTGAAAAAACACTTTTCCGAGGTTACTACCTTGGTAAAATTTTAGTATGTTATACAGCACATTAAAACCTACAAGAATCAGTTTAAAAACCTTTTGTAGCAATTTTCGGGGGTTGAGGGTGTATTTTCCGTATTATGATCTGATTAACAGCATCGCTGAACAGTTTGGTGCGGAATCTATTCACAGACAGATTCTCACGGACACGATCTCTCTTTAGCAATTAGTCAGACTTCGAGGCTGTTGCTATTAACAAGGGAGTGTTTCACTACTCCTACTATGATTCACCGGAGTGCCTGCAGGAGACCAACCTTTCCTCTCGGGAGGCATTTTTTGACGACCTCAACGAATCAGGCTGTTCTGAAGCTAACTAACAGAAGAAGAGGCGTGGAAAATTTCGAGGTATCGTTCCTTTGGTGACTACATGTTGGCCTAATTGCACATATAGATTGTTAGCATCAATAACAATCTATATGTCACATCTCTCTCGCAAGCTACCGAGGGAAGGTTTTCACTGGCTAGGAGGAGATTGTACGTTTTGACATCCACCACTTCGAGTACACTTGAAGTGTTGGTCATATACTCGAGGTTGATTTTGACTACCCTCCAGACCTGTTGGATCGTATATGCGACCTCTCCTTCGCTACCGACTTTATTAAAGAGTAGTAGATACAGTTGCAGGGTTGCAAGAAACCCTTCTGCGACTCTAAGAAGTTGTTACTTAGCCGTTGGGATAAACGTAATTAAACTGTTCACGGTGAATTGTTGCAGTGGTACATGCGACAGGGCATGGTATTGCGCAAGGTGCATCGCGTCCTTTCCTTCATTTAGTCGACTTTCTTCGAGCCATATATTTCCTACAATTCCCAACGCTTCAGCAGGTCACTTCGGCGTTTGAGAAAAATTTCTACAAACTGATGAACAACAGCTTGTTTGACAAGACGATGGAGAACGTTCGCTGAAGGCGATAAAAATCCCCAAACATAATAAAAATTATTATTTCTATCACATATCTCACTTTTCTTCCTTATTAGAATGAAGTTTTGTCACGTGAACTCGCAGGAAAATCTGGAGATTCTTGCTAGTCTACCAGAATTCCTCGAAGCATATATCTTCTCAGAGAATCTTGTGGGAGTTCATCCTGCCAAGGATCGAGTGGTACTTAACAACCAATTTAAATGGGACAAACAGACCTGTTCAAGTAATTATGTACCAGCTCTTTTACGAGACTCTGACCAGTTATGCGATGAAACTCAATGGGAAGATTGAGATCATGGGAGGAGATACAGACGCGTTTTTTCTACGCTAAACAATAGATATTATATATTCTTTCTAGTGTAGTAGATTAATATAATATCTTTGCGCTCAATTGTTATCGATTTGGATAACGATCTCATTCCTCAGCTATGTGAGGAAGGGATACTTGACACCTCTAACTATTCTCCCACTCATCCTCACTTCTCCAATAAATTCAAAGTGCGACCCGGTTCCATTAAGGATGAGGGGCAAACCGTTTCACGAGTGGATACTCCTACGTCTAAAGGCCTTTTCAATACTCACGATCGACGGTTAGGCGAGCAAGCGAGCCAAAGAGTTACGAAGAGCAACTCTCGCTACAGACATTACAAATGACTTCTACAGACAGGCGTATCATGAGCAGACGTCTCATGCTTAACTAACAGTCTAGGGACTCCCATGTGGGGTTTCTTCGTAGTTGCCTTCTTTACTTTCTTCTAGACCTATGTCTTTCCATCTTCTGCTGTTCTTCAGTCGTGCCTTCTGTCTGATGTTGGCTACCTTCCCGAATGGGTCTTTCGTGCCTCTTCTCATATCTCTTTCGTACAGCTTCTCTTTCGCTTTCCCTCTACTGGAAAGGTCTTCAAGGTTGGAGTCTACCTACTCGGAATCATGCTTGATATTCAGATAGTATGTTTTTGCTTTCGAGCCAATATGTAAGTCTTCGGTTCAGTGTCCTTTCCAAAAGTTTTCCGATACACGGGTAAGACATATCGGGCGGTACGATGAGATTAGATCCGCCGTTTATCCTTTTTGAGTAGGGGGATAATCTTACCACGTCTCCAGTTTTGAGGAACCAAGCTTGATTTGAGTGACCTATTCATGATGGTGACGAGGTTGTCAATGGCTTTATCTGGGAGGGCTTTGAGGAGCCGGGGGTGAATTAGGTCAGGGCCTGCTGCCTTGTTACCTTTCATGTCCCTGATACTGGCCATCACTTCTTCCATTGTGATTTCTTGCTCTTCTTCGTTAATTTTACTTTGGTATTAGTTCAGTTTGATCTTGATCTTGATTGCGATGCTTTTCTTTATATGGCGATTATCAGAAGGTATCTTTAGTCGGCTGACTTTAGACTTTAGCATACTCCGAGACGAATTCGTTGGCCTTACTCCGTCTCGTCACATGGCTCTTGTTGTTGTGAATAAGGACTCGGTCATTTTCTTTCTCCGATATCCCTCCTTTGAGCTTTTTCAGTAGTCCCCACATTGTTTGGCTCGTGCTGTACTTTTCGACCTGTTGCTTTCATGTTTCTTTCTTGATATCGGCCGTCTTACTTTTGATGTTGGCTTCTTGTTCTTGGATCTTATCCCAATCGCAGGGGCCCATGGCTTTTAGTTGGTCTCTTTCATCCTCCATGACTTCTTCATTGAGTACTTCACCGTTCCTTGTTCGTAGCACTTTCAGTCCGATCCATTTGTACGCCGTTTTAAGTATAGTTTTTCTGAACGCGTCTTCCTGTTCTTTGATGGAACTGGTGGTGGTCCACTCTCCTTCCATATCAGTCGTCAGTTGTTGTTCATACTCTAGCCATTTCCCTCTTTTCATTTCCATGCCATTCTCTTCTTGTCAACCTCCAAGTCAACTTTCACTGACTACGTTAGGAGGATAGGTTTGTTGTCTGAAGATAGTCCTATCCTTATTTCCCACTTGAACTCGGCTGCGGAGTCTTCGTGAACCATAATTACGTCAGGGGTAGATTTCCTGGATGTCTCTATTTCTAATCGGGTTGGGCTCCCGTCATTGAGGATTATCATTCTGTTGTCGCTAATCCATTCTGCCAGGCTTTCGCTCCGTTTGTCTTCTCTGGTCGTGTTGTCCCATAGGTTGTGGTGGCCGTTGAAGTCGCCAGCTACGATCCAATCTGTGTCTAATGGTAGGGATCTAATTGTCCGTAGGATTGCTTCTTCATTATTATCTCTGGTATGGGCTGATGCTATATAGGTGTTCAATATATTAAGTGAAGCACCTCCGGACGTCAGGATTTCAGTGACTAATAGTTCGGATGTTGAGTCTTGCAGGTCTATGGTTCCTTCAATCGGCAGGGTTCTGTAATGGAGTACTTTCTTCACAAGAGGGATAAGTCCTCTGCCTCAGGAGTACTTTTGGGTTCTGCCCCTAGTTCGGTCCTTGCGGACTATATTGTACTCAGTTAGCCCCGGAAAGAGATCTTCTTCTTTCAACTTATTCTCTTGTAATATTGCGATGTCAATGTTCTCTTTCTTAAGAAAGCCTTCTAGTTCCGGGACCTTCGTCATTATGTGGTCACAGTTCCATTGTAAAATCTTAACTTCTTCCTTGATGAAGGTGTTCTTTGTCCCAGCAGTAAGTAGTAATACTATATTCTCTTATATTCCTCCTTACTTCAGTTCTTGCGCATTCTGGGCATTTCAATGACTTGTCCCGAATTTTTTGGTCAAGTAGCGCTCTACTCGATATACCGGAGCATTTCTTGTGTACCGTTTTCCTGCAGGGGTTAAATTCAATTCCTGGAGCTAGCATGGTTTTCTCACAGGCTTGGCATTTCGTTCCTGGCAGCCATCGGTTGTCCTGGTTGCTATAATTGTTTAGTGTCCTTCCGAGAAATTTGGGACAAGCAGTTACTGAGCTGGTGGTTCTATGGTAACAGTAAACTTCACTACACTTGGCATACAGGAGTCCGCTGCATTGTTGGTATTCCATCGGAGTTGTCCCCTTTCTAATCGCACTGTTGCATATACTACATTTCGTCGTCGGCCCTGGGTTTAGTTCAATATCTCCAGCCAGTAGTAGCAGTTTCCAGAGGTGTTTGGCTGGTTGGTCACCTCCGGCATCCAAAAACACTTCTCATCTGTAGTTGTTGTCTCTTTTCGCCTCGACAAGTCGGGGTTTACACAGCACATCGCGTGGAGGATAAGAGACTGTGCTGTAGCTGTTGCTGTTGTCCTATTAAATCCCCATCAGACGATACTGATAATAATCTCAATATTCAAACAGATTGTAATAGTGTGTGCTGCGCTCGATGATCACAACATTCTAAGTGGCCTCTACTACAATGACTCGCTGCCTGGTTCACAAGTGGAGGAGTCAAATCGTTGATGAAGGCGAGTGGTCTATCACGGAAACGAGTACAGAATTGGTTCAACAGTCAGCGGACTTACTCTCTACACAAGCCAGCATGTCATCGCAATTTCCCCATTAAAAAGTATAATGGTTAGAAAAATGGATTCCAGTGGCAAGCGGACTTATTTTAAATGCAACCCTTTGTCCGATAGAATAAAGGTCATCGTTATTTAATGTCTGTAATTGATATTCTCTCACGGTATGCATGGGCAGTACCAATCAAACAGAAATCGGCTCTCTCACTCCTCGATACTTTCAAAACACTATTTCGAAAGATAACTCATGGATTTATCCCTCGACGATATCAAACAGACCAGGGCCTTGAGTTTGAAAATCGACTTATGCAAAATTATATCCAAGATCAGTTTGGAATTGAACAGTTTAATGTCAGGACAGAGTATAAGGTTGCCATTGTGGAACGATTTAATAAAAACTTTAAAGAAATAAAATATACATAGTATTATTGAAAGAGTACAAGATACACGTGCTAATGTCGATTTTCATGTGGTTCTACCTAGTAGTGTTAATAATGAAGCAGCATCTGCAGAAGATCGAAATACGCCCTCTCGTTATTTGACCAACTATACGGGATACAATTGAATTAACAAATCATTCTGATGAGTGGGAAAGGGGGTTTGTTAAAATCTATTTCATAAATGCTCTAAATAAGAAGAGCAGCTTCAACTTTCAAACAAGTTGATTATGCAGATCTTACAATTGATACATTAACAAATCCTACGTCATCTCCTGTTATTCTCATCAATTCAATTGAACCTCTAGAAAATTCTATTTTTCATGTCATGAAAATGCCCATACAACTTAATTGTAATAAGTGGTCTATAGTATACGACGAAAGTAATTATCGCTATATTTTTTACACTAACAATTCTGATATTTGGTGAAGTCACTATATTCAAACATTGGATTCATCATTGGATTTCATACTTAGATTTCATCATATAATATCAGACCATACTATTCATGAAAGATTAAGTATGATAAAAAACGTTATGAATCAACTGTGAAAGATTTCGTGTCTGTAGAAAACAATCTTATAGCACAGTATTCTCCAGCTGTTCACACATCAGTTCACACATTTACCCTAAGGAGTCAGATAAAAAGAGGTCTAAAAGATGAAATCTCATGTTCCATCTAAGAAACGACAAGTACAAAGTAGTCTACCACGTCGGAATAAAAAGAAGAAGAGTAAATCTAAATCCAAAAATATTGGACTCTAATTATGTTGCTTACAGGTAGTGATTGCCCCTGCACCAAGTCTGAGCAGGGACTTTTTGGTTAACGACAAATGCAAACGGTTATGGAACGAACACAATGGGTAGATATTCACACACTCAATTGTGTTTCTCAAGATAATGCCCCAATTGTATTTTCCATCTCCGGTTCTTCCGATTAATATATTGACCTTAATGATACATACTTGGGGTTTACCTGAAAAATTGTAAAAACAAATAGAACTAATTTTGTTCCTGCTGTGCCTCAAACATGTGCTCCTGTTAACAATTTTATGCACAGTCTCTTCTCAGATGTTAAGTTAATTATGAGTGACACTTAGCTTGAGAGGGGAGTCCAACTATATCCATATCGGTCTATCCTGAGTAATATACTTCTATTCTCCAATTTGAAAAATGGAACCCAACTTGCTGCAACTGGTTTTTAGAAGGTTAAAGCTGGCAAAATGGATTAGGCTGACAATAATACAGGTCACGACAAGTACTCGACTGACAGCCACAATGTATAATAAAACCGTCTCATTATGTGGCCCCCGTTGGCTCGATATGACTACACCAAATAAATATCTGCTCAATCAATTACATTTTCCCATTAAACTCGTGCGAGCCAAGTCGGAATTTTATATGTTTGTTGAAGGTGGACGAATTAAAATTCTAGATAAAGTACTACATATTCGACGAGTAAAAATCGCACCAAATACCATTTTGAAACATGAGAGGCAACTGCTAACACATAATGACATACATATATCCTGTTCAACATACAGATATGCTTACCTATGTATGCCATTCCACAGGGGGATATGTCACATAATAAAGAGGGATTGCTCTGAGGACATATCCATAATCTGGTTATCGTTGGAATAGTTGATATTAAGGCTTATAATAATGATGCAACAAGCAATTCTTTCAACTTTCAACATTATAGTCTCAACCATATGACTCTATATATAAGGATAGAACTAGTCTACCATTTAGACCTCTAACCCTGGCTATGATAAAGTCGTGTGTTCGTGAGTATATGACTCTCCCTATATATGACTAAAGTATAGAGCTATTCAATGGTAATGAAGATTTTGGTATTACGTTCGGAGATTATGTTGCAGGTGTTTTTAATCTATATGGATTCAATCTAACACCTAATCTATTACTGACAGATCACGCTCAACCATATCAGGAGGGTAATCTTTGATTGAAGCTCAAGTTTAGTGCTTCACTCGTAGGCACTACAATTATGGCAATATTCGATGGTAAAATGGAAATTACACGACAGCGCAACGTTCTCGTTGACTTTAAGGGCTAATGTTTACCAGTCATGAACTTGCTTTTATCATTAAGAAAAATCAACAATTTTCAAAAATCTTTTTTCTTGGAGAGTCTATCCCTTGGATATCTTCCACATTATCTTCAATATTCTCCACTTGGACTTACTGTGAACACTGACACCGCCAACCTACCTGGAACTCACCGGATTGCAAAGGGTCGTATTTTCAGATAATTGTGGAGAAGTATTTGACTCATTTGGATTACCCACACCACCTGCCTTCAAATATGGATGAACAAACATTGTAGTCCTGGTTGAATTTCTAATAAATCGTTTATTCAAGAACCCTTAACTACTGTATATGGTGCCTATTGTCTCTAGTACCTTTTATCATCATCTTGTACATAAACATAGTTTGAAAGATATTCAAAAACAATTACTCACATGTAAAATAGCTGACTCATATGTATGTACTTCAACATATAAAAAAATATTTTTCATAATTAATTGCTATCCTTCAACTATTATGCTTAACATCATACATTTTTCAAATGTTGAAGTCCTTGTATATCTTTTATATTTGAAAATAAAAATAATCGAGATTGACAACTCATTTTTCAGACTTTTTATAATTTATTATTCTAAAAAATACAGTCTGGGAGGGGTGTAAACAAAACAAAACAAAACAAAACAAAACAAAACAAAATGAAATAAATATATATATATATAAATTCTTATTCATAGTGACTTTTAAATTTAATAATCCTGTTACTGTTTAATATGTATGAAATGTCTAGTGCTTTAGACTTTGTGTTTATTGAACCTCCTGCTACACCATTATGTCGTCATAATGGAGTCAGAAGACTTGTTGATCTCATTACTCAAGATTTACATTTACGTAAAATTTATAATAATATATGTACCAAACGAAGTTGGCACATATATTCCTTTAATAAGAGAACAACTATCGTGTCATTATTGGATCCGGCACGATTGATGGAGAAAATCCAAGTTCTTACAAACTCTAATAGTATAGATTATTAATTTTGAGCGACCCACTAGGCTTCAATAAAAAATCGATAAAAGCAAATGACAGTTATTGAATCCATACTCAGTGCTGATGATTCTCTCACAGAAGATAAACCTCTCTCACAACTTGTACTTGATATCTACATGGATTTAGAATCTTGTATTTCTTTAAAAACCCTGGCGAAACACAACGAATAAACTTAATTTTGGATCATATTTCTGTATCTATTGATAGTTATCTTTTTTTACACATTATTTTCCGTCTTGGCAGCAAGCGAAACTTATTGCATGTGAAGATAGAAATGAAGTCCATGCTCTTGTTAATAAGTATTACACTGCTAAAGCTTATGATTCTGTTTTTCAATTACCTAATGCGATTGTTTAAACATATAATTATTATATTACATTATATGATATGCAATATTGCACTGAATTAGTTTATTTTTCTATTTTTTTTTTAATAATATATTTTAATATTATATTTAACCCTTCTTTTTTAGTATTTTCATAAATTTAAACCAAATAAAAAATAAAATAGTCTAACTTTTGGTTTATAAGTAAGTATAAACCCAACAAACTCGGCAAAACCAATGAAATCAACAGCTACTTTTATGAAAAAACCTTAACTGCAGCAAATAAGAATATTCCTAGAGGAGCCCGGAAAAGTCCTGTTTCATGTTAGACAGACAAAGTGGAAAAGGGGAAACACAACTCCAGTTGTAGAATGGAGCTGATGGCTCTGAGGAGAGGCCTCCAAATTATTCTCAGGGCGAAGAAAGAAAAAGCTGGCAATCTTATCCAGGTCTTCATAGACAGTAAATTATCTATCCAAAAATCCAGAACACGAATGACAAGAAACTGTTGGAAATCACAAATCAAATTATCAAAATCTGCCACAATCCGTATAAACAGGAACGTAGGGTCGAAATGTAGTGAATCCCAGCTCACTATGATATTGACGAAAATGAGGAAGCAGATGAGGAGGTGAAGAAAGGGTCCAAGCTTGACCAAGCGTATGTCCAGTCGTGACGGTAACAAAGAGGTTCAAGTCAGCAGAGACCATGCCCGTCTATTCAGACTGGTAAAATAAAACCAAAGGTATCCAATTCATCGACGCGCAGGTCTAACGCACAAAGAAAGCATCAAAGTTTCCGCTTTTCAGAAAATACCTCCACTCAATTGAGAAGGCAGAAGGCCTGTTGTGCCAAGAGTGTCGAACCGGCGAAGAGAAAGATGTGCTGCTCCTTTCCTACAGCCGCTGGGAGACCAAGAGAAGATCGATGTTTGGCAATTCAAATCCCAATATTGTTGAGATATTCAGCAACCCAGAAGAAGAAGAAGAGTTGGTATAACTATAGCCGGGTGATGTGCTAAAAGGAGTATTCTGTAAGTGAATGCATTGTCAGCCAGCAAAGACTTAAAAACGCAGGGATAACTTAAAGTATTCCCTGCTTAAACGTTTAACCTAATGCATAACAGTATTAAAGAGAAAATTTTGTACAGTAGAAAAAACCTATAATACCAAATAATGACTATAAGAAAAACGGAAATCATCAGGAAATATAATATTTAATACATATAATAATAGAAATATAGTTTATATGTAGGTAAGCTTATATATAAGCTATACAATTTTTATAAGTGATTTTAGTGATTCAGAACACTATTTTATGAGCCACCCTATTTCGTGAACTGCAGGTTACTTATTGTGGTTTAAAACTTAAATGTATTGTTTAAAATGTTTTATAATAAAATTTGAAATAAACAACTTTTTTTCAGCAGAGCCTATATTTAGGTATAGGTACCTAACTGCTTAAGAGAAATTTTAGTAAATAATGCTGTTCAATACAAACTGTCATTAACCATGTTCTGAAGTAAATATTTATGAGAAAATAAATGTATTTATATTACAATAGCTTTTATATCTTTGCCTCAATACTCATTATTGAACGAACTTTGCTAATTAATTGTCCAGCTCACAAAAACTTGTAAACAGATATTGCTCAGCAGATATTACATTATGTTCTTGTAATAAGTATACATTTATATTGCTCATCAAACATTTTAATGGATGATAAAATATAGGAGGTTGCAAAAAAATTTCTTTTTTTATTAAAGTCTGTAATATTACGTATAATAGGTATACAGTAGGCCATTTCACAAACGGTTTGGTTTGGTTTAAACCGTCTCAGTTGAAACTGTCCTCGTTTTCATTCCAATTACCA
>JAYRBW010051281.1:0-11177 GCA_036023295.1 Invenusta paracnida
CATATTTTTTTACGTTTAACAAGTAACCCTTATTTATTATATATACTTTTGTCTATATTGTGATGATTTGTCATGTTTTGTAACGTTAATAAATTCATATGTTAATTACATTTATTTTTTGTTTTTTCGACGTTATACAAGTACCCCTATACACTACTAGAAGCTGGCGGCCGCTTGCGGCCGCAACCACACCACGATTATAAAGCATCTCACTATCCTTTACGATAGTATTACGATATCTAAATTTTAAAAAGTTATTTTTTGTTTTATTTACGTTTTATTTATTTTCCGAAAAAAAATTAATTTGCGGCCAAGAACTCTGCAATCGCCGATATTTTGCTTACATATTAAAACATATATATATAATATATACATATACTTACCTGAAGTTCATTCAATATATGAGTTATACTTTTTTCATGTCAATAAAATATAGTAGGGTTATAACCCTACTATATTTTATTGACATGAAAAAAGTTTAAAATATTTTCAAAATGCCCGAAAAAAATTGCAATGCTCGAAATCTGGCATTTTGGCTAGTAGGAACACTGCAGCTATGCCCGCATGAACGTCAACGGTTTTAATGCCCTCAAGGTTCCATTGGCCGGGATTCACTGTGTGGTTACGTTACTTCCCAGGGTTGTGTGGTGGAAAATGGCACTGCAAACTTAGCTTACTCGTTGACCTCTATTTGAATGGTCATTTTTCTAGAAGGGCACACTACAAAGTACTGGCATTAGTAAGGAGGTGGATGGAGTTGATGTATTGCAAGGGGGATTCTCTGTAAAGCCGAATGAAATCTTTACGGCGAAGGATGAGGTAAATGTCCCCCATCAGCTGATGAAATTTTGCCATGAGAGTTTGACGATATGGACGTCAACTAAAAAGAAAAACGACAAGTTATATCCGCTCACTAAATGATTAATATTTATATGTGTATTAATGATTAATCATACATTGAAGTTCGAATGATGTTCATAACGCTATGTAGAGGAGTGGTGTTCTGGAAATGTAACTTTTAATGTTACTTTTAGACATCGATAAATGTATTGTTTACCTGAAATAGAATTTTAAATGTACATATGCGCTTATTTTTAGTATATGGATTTTTATATCTAATATGTAACTCTATTTGTCAATTTTATATCTTAGAGGTATAGTAATATTATTTATTTCGGCCATAACAACATCCTTGTTGGTAGACACTAATTTCATCCTACCCTTGATCGTACATCTCTGCTCCACAATCCCTCCAGAAATTCACAGCCAACACCTTGAAGTTGAAATACCGTCGGCCCAATACGCAGTACGACTTCTTCCTAACATCTGTGAATCGACACGGATCGAGTCTGCCTACTCCGGTCTACACAGCCACCACATTCTCCTCCACGGCCTTCGATATCTACATTCAAGTGCAGCCCAGCACCCTAGTTCAACAGGTGGGTTGTCTTCTGGTTGAAATGAAATAATTGAAAATTCGTATTTCATTTAATCAGGTAAATTCAATAAGTATTCCTCGATGACAGACAAAATAGGATATTATAATAAGTGTTCGTCATAAATTTGTCGTAATAATTACTAAGTAGACATATATACATATATTTAGAAAATATTCATTTAATAAAATTGTCCTATTTTTACTGAAACTATTTCTTGGTTTATTAGTTATGTGATGGAGTTAGTCAACAAACAGTTCGTTTTTTTTTAATATAAGGAGCTTATTATTTTTATTTATTTTTAATAAATATGTATGTGACTAACTTCACTATTGATAATAATAATACATTGTATTATTTTATATTGTAAATTGCGATTTTTTTACCGAGATATATATACAAATTTTAGTTTATTAATATTTTAAAAGTATCGTAAACTCAATTTGTGTATGTAGCAAGTCAGCTACCTACTTAACAGTATAAAAATACAATCTGCACAGTAACTGCTTGACAGAATCCAGCCTTCAAACCTAAAGGTAGCAAGTTCAAACCTCGCTGCATACTTTAAAGCCCCTTTAATAACCCTTTCTTTCAAATTTGCGCGCAGCATTGAAATAAATAACGATTAATTGATTTAAGCCTATTAGTTTGAGACTAAATTTGTGTTACAACTTTTTACCATGAGTCCGATTTTATTTTAACTTGATCCACTGCTGTAGATTGCAGTTTTATCAATAAATTATTTTTCCCATGTAGTTTGCAATCTACCAACTATTTAATTGTATCTGAAATATATATTTTACAAAACTTTTCTGACTAAGACTAAAACAGATCAAGTATCTTTTACAGTGAGATCGAGCTTTCCTATATAAACTTAATTCCAAAAATCTCTCTATGCAAAGTCAAGAAATTTCCACAAAACAGAAAAGTATGTCAACTATTCAAACTGTTCTGATTTTTCAAATAAACATTCTTCAATATAACTTGTAATTAATATGGATTTTTTACAATTCATTATTAGCTTACTTTTATTTTACTTAATATATGTATTGGAAAGTCATTGAGTACGGGCTTTAAACCAGACAGGGATTTACAACTTCACTAAATAACCTCAGTAGAAAAAAATTTAAATGGATGATGCTCAAACTTCCATTAAATTATTTTAATATTATTAAATTAATTTCCCAATATTGCTATAAATATGATTAATTATGTCAAAATATTGTGAATACAAATAATAAACTTTGCGTTTATATCATTATACACGGTACACGTCTCTAGTGGTCTCCGTTTATTTCCTCATTTCTTTGTTGTGTAATTTTATATCCATCAGATCGACGTAAAACAATCTTGCTTCTTCTTTTCTTCATGCCGCGTTCGTCCGTACTGTAGTCTGGCGCAGATGTTTACAGGGTAAAAACGTGTATAAAGTGTTACTCATAGAGTAATGAATACATACATTATTTCTTACTCCGTGGTGATGACTCTCCTACTTAAGCGGTTATTGAACTCTTCTCTCTTTTCGGTCTATTCTACGAAGCAGCCAAAAAACGTGTCAATGGGTCTCTTTTGTGTCTTCTCTAGAGTGGAGTTAATACCGAATAGTTGTTCCCGGAGGCCTGTGCCTTCGACACATATGCTTCGCATATGATCCAGGTTGTCTTCAAAATCGCAGAATGGGCATATAGAAGAGTCCGCCCGACCCATGAACAGGGTGAGCCTATACAGGAAACAACGGTTGGCAATTATTTGGTTCCTTGGGCTGTTTTCCCATCTCGATCGGCGCCTTTTTGATCTGGGAATTTTGTTGTTCACTTAACGGGTCACTTTCGTCTGTGCCGCCCTCGCTATTTTCAGGTCTACTGTGCATGGCGCTGGTCTAGATCCCTGACCTCGTTCTCAAGTACGTCTGTCCTTTTATTGTCCACTAAACCACAGGGGCTTAGCACCCATTGGAAATTAGTCGTCATTACTTCTTTTAGGGTTTTGAGCTTCTTCTATATATTAGATGCCAGTTTGTCTTTCTGGTTCAGTAAGCCTTTTCCTTAAAGTCTGACTGATTTTAGAGTCAGTGAAAAGGGATATGGGTGTTATTGCTTTTCCGTTTGTATTCTATTTAGTAATATGATACCGTCATGAGCTCAGCAGGGTAGCTGCTGACTATTTTCCCTGCTGGGCTTCTGCACTCCACAGTTCTGGCATCCTTCATCTAAAAGGTTACTTCGTTGCCGTCATTTCTAGTTCCTTCCAACACTGGAACGTCTGTCCATATCGTTGCGTCTGCTGGTGAATGGCTTCTTCAGCCATGCGACGTTTTGTATCTGCTGGAACCTTTCGGGATGTAAGACCCTCTACAGTTTCAAAGAACCTGACTTTATTCAGATTTGATGTAATTTCTCACCGTAGTACAACAATTCTTCAGAAGATCCGTTTACAAAAGATGTAATATTTTTTACGCTAACTATTCTCATCGTCTCAAAATTTTAAACATTCACTCCCTTCTGGAGTATGATCGAATTTTTGCAGATCTTTGTCTGTGCTATAAAATATTACATAAACTTATTGATCTTCATCGTGAGGGATCTTCTTTACACAATCTGTGTTTATTAGTAATGTGCCCACAGGGGCCATTAAATTTATTTACTGTTATAAATAATGTAAATCTTAATTGTAAAAACGTTCGTTTAGTAACCGCATCACCTATATTTGGAACTCTTTACCAGTTTATATTACACATAGCGTCAGTTACTTTTTTTGTTTCACAAACTTAAGTTCATCGACTTATCATAATTTGAATATTTTATATTTAGTATTTAGTATTTTATTTACTTTTTGTTCTCCTTGTTCATTCCTTTTCAGCTTCTCACCTAATTCTTTTTATTATTTTGTTATTTTCTTTTTTACTGTTACACATTTTATTTTACCTTTTTCTTCGCTTTATTGTGTCCATACAACAGGTTAATTAGTGTATCCAGTACCTTAAATTTTCTGTTGTATTTACTATAATTTTTGTATTATTAATTTTTTAATCAGTCTTATCACTTTTTTCGATCTCATAATAACGTTAATTTTATTGTTCCAATTAAGGATTTGATTTTTTTTCTTTATTGAGGTAATATATGAACAAAACTCAATTTCTTAAAATTCTTTATTTGAAGTACTATAATCCCTTATGATTACAAATATTACGTCAGTTATTCTAGAATATTCAGTTAAAATTAGTCTACAATAGTGAATTGTATTAAATTAAATTTCGAAATAAGATAATTCGTATCTTATAAAAATAATCTTTGTTTCGAAAATTAATTATATTTTTAAGATTGGATCAAATATGATTGGTCAAATTCTGTTTTAATTAAATCAAAATTCTATTTTTAACCTGCAAATGACAGCTTTTTTCATAATGATTATTTACTTTTTAATAACATCTTTAGCATTATAATAATAATTTATAACTACATAATTTATATTACTTATTATTTGTTGGAAGTTATTCTATTTATTCAAAACCCTCTTCTAATACTGCTTCTCCAAATATATGTATAGTAATTTAGTAATATAATATAGAAATTATTGTTTGGCCTTAATTATCTATTGATCCTTATATCTATATGACGCATCCTGCAGGGCCAGTCTGTAAACTTAACATGCTACACTCCTGACCTGATAAGTGACACTGTAGAGATCAATTGGTATCGAGATGGTCTCCTTCTAATCAATCAGAATTCTCCGAGACTCACATTCAATTTTGTCAATCGCAATGAGGCTGGTCAATACACTTGTCAGGTGATCCAAAAACCCAATGGACCAGGAGCCTCCCGGGAAGTTTTTATCAATGTCCAGTGTATGTGTCCCTCTTTTACTATCCACTATTAAATCTTGTGATATTTCATTGATCGCTTCTAGTTTTGTTTCTTTATTACTATTATTAATATTTAAATTTATTTATTTAATAATATTATTATAACGAATTATTACATGGTGAATTAAAATCATCCTCGCAGTTTAGTTTTTATCTATGGTTCTATATCTACACCAAAGAACAATCAATGCTTTTACATCCATATCATTTCTACAAGGCAAAAACTATTATAGTTAAATATTAAAAATGAGTCAGATAGTTAGGATCTACTTTATTTGTATCTCTATATTATTTTGACTATAAATCAATTACCAATACGATTAAATCCCCATTTTCTCATCACATTATTAATCCGACTTAGTCTACCTAAGAAAATTACTTTGATAAAAAGCGATGAAAAATATTGTTTATTGATCAACAAAACTGCAATATGGCTTATTTAGAAAAACTCTAAACTATAGAATAATGAATAGCGTCGACTCTAAGATAGTTGCTATGCAAAAGCGTGTAAATTTGATTATTTTTCTAAAGTACATTTTGAACTACATATATATGAACTATACCAAAATGAGTTTTATTCTTATTGAATAATTTTATATATGGGAAGTTATGATATCCCTAATGACTTAATTTATTCATTAAACACACTTATATATAAATATCAAAAAATACTTAGTATTAAAAACAATAAATAAGAGGATGAAAAGAACTGTATATAATATAAATGTAACAACCATTTGTGATAAATAAAAACTATCTATTATAATTGCAGAGTAAGGTTATTTGATAATTCTTGAAAACAATCTGACCTATAACATTCACTGGAACTTACAAAACGCCATTTGGCGTTAATCTAATGTATATTAATGTCTATTATTTTCGATTTGCGAAACGAACATGGCCGAAGTTCTTGCTATTTCATATTAAGATAAATGTTAAATCCTGCATTTTTATATCACATTGACTTACGTCCTACAAGTATATTTTCTTAAGACTCCATAATATAAATTAATATCGGTATTTATCGGTCAGAATTATTGTTGTAACTATTCTTGTATATTAACGTTCTGTTTCAGAAAAATTCCTATTCATGATTCAAACCTGCTTTGAGCGTATAGGTCCTTACGTTTAGGCCGGCAGTCAATTGACATCTTAAAGCTCTTGTAAATTTCTTAAATATCATATTGTTTCGACTCAGACCTATTTGAAGTTAAAAAATTACTGCATGATAAAATATCAAATTTTTGTCCAATTTATGCGCTCTCTCATAATTTATTCAAAAATAAAATCATAAATGCGTAAACTTTAAATTTAAAAAATACAACTTCGCAACGTGCCACGTTAAAATATATCTAATGTGACAGCTTCATCATTGGCTATAATAAAACGTAATTTATAGGTTGCGAGAGTCTCGGCACCTAAAGAAAATTGTTACGTGCCGAGAGTCTCATATGCCGGTATTTAGACGAAACGTCAAAAAACCAAAAATGAATGTATTAACAAGTAACCTCTATACACTACTAAAAGCTGGCGGCCACAACCCCACCACGATTATCAAGCATCTCACTATCCTTTGTTTATTAAATAAAATCCACTCTCGGTACGTAACAATTTCTTTACTTTCGCAACGTAGTGACGACCTTAAAATAAGTTAAATAACCAAAAAGTAAATAAATAACAAAATATACAATTTAAAATTAAAAAATTAAATATGTAATGGACTCTAATGTTCAAATAATGTTCGTAACAAACAATATTTATACATATATTTTCTAACAAAAAATTATCGATAGAGGCTCATTTCCTTAATATTCTCCTAAATTATAATTCAGATGTTTTATAAATTGAGGTTTTATAATAAAATTATAAAACAGTACAAGTAGTAGATGGCGAAAACAAATTTAGATAGACCTTTCAATTTCAATTCATAATAAATGTATATGCCTATAATTGTTTGATTTTTAATAGATTTGCGAATTATATTTTCCAGTAAATCATAAAATTAAGTTGAAGAATTAGTTTAAACGAAAATGCATTTTAACCCTATCTAATTCGTTATATCCATTTGAAACTATGCATATGGATTATATGCCACTATAAAATGTTAAAGATAAATATGTTCATCATTAAATACGGATATTAAACTAGTTTCGTAATACAATCAGGAATAATAATATTTATTACAATAAATTGTAATATACGTAATCTATATTCTCTAACATTAGAATTTTATTAGATTTGTTATGTTATTAGTACTCAGTAATATTTTTAGTAATGAAATAAATAATATCATTCCTTATGATGTCCGTATAGGCCAAAACTAATTAGATATATTTATTTTAATGATAAACATACTGATATTGATTTATATCCTATATTACGAAAGTTATTGAACTACTATACAAATTAATATTGTATAGTTATTTAAAAATATAAAAATGCATCAGTATGTCTACTATTGGTAAAATATTATCAGTTTTATTACTTCGTGATTTCGTCATTGAGTGAAAAAAAATTATTTTTAAAAGTGGTTTCTTATCAGTAAGGATTCAACATGGCTTTCTATAGAGTTAAAATCTTTATGGAATTAATAACATGACATCATAATTATATTTGTAATATAGAATAAATATAAAAATTAAATCTTTATATTTATATTATTATTCGTAATTATATACTATTTATATTATATATTATTTAATATAAATATACAGTAATGCGCTATCTACATATCTTTTCTTTTTTAATAACCAAATCATAATAATATGTTAATAGAAATATATTATATTAAACAGACTGCTTTACAAAAAGGAGGTGTTCTATGCAACCAACAAACCTGTGATGATCCCTTGCACGGGGAACCAAATTACACATGGTGAATATAAAAAAGGAGACAGCGGGAAGAGACAAGCCAGTGGCTAGCGCGTATCCGAACCACTCAACCATCTCGCCAAAGTAGTTGGCACATGATACCAGAGAGAAGAGACCACCTTGTGGTATCTTGTAGCCCGAGTCCTTGCTGCCCTTCCGAAGGTTGCGGAGTAAGTGGTCAGAGTGCAGATTCACGGCCAAGCCGAAAAAAAATATGGCGGAACCTTGTTAGGTGAAAGAAACAAGAAAACCACAAAAAATATACAAAATCATTTGCATCCATCAAATTATACTTATTGTAATAACTCAAAATAACATACATTGGTCAGTCTAAAAGTAGTCTTTTAGTACAATTTATCTTTCCAAAAATTGTTACTATCTTATGTACAAATAAATAATGTGAAATTTGTAAGATATAAATTAACTGTTTCAATTTAACTTAAAATTCAATGAAACGAAATTTGATAGTTAACAATTTGATCGGTGAGTGATATTGCTTAAAATTAAATAGATAGATATATTGCAGAAATAAGTGTTTAGAAATTATTTTTGTGAATTACATATATGAATTACAATTGCGGAATACAGATAAAGAGCAATAAAATATACATAAATACAAAAACTAAGACAGGTAATGCCTGTCTCTGAAATTATTTAACATTATGCTTCAGTAAGTTGTAATTTTTATAATTTGTTATATATACATATTATGAATATATGTATAAGTGAAACCTACAGTTTATAAAATACGAAACAGGCAAAAACTGATTTTTTGAGCATTTGATTAAAAAAAATCAAACATATCTACCGTTTGACACCGTATTTAATGAAAAACTTACATTTAAATGTTTTGAAATACATAAAATACGTTTTTCTAAAAAAATATCATAACTTGGTTTTATAAATAAATTGTCTTTTGCATCCTCACCAAGAATAATATGTAGATCAGAAAAGGCTGCATGGTCATGAGATGCTGCATGACAGAGATAGGCTCCCTGCATGTAACCATTGTATGTGCAAAAGAACCAGGCAAGAAAGACGACATAGACAGGAGACGGCTTTCCACCTCGAATCATAAAGGGGAACACGAAAGCTCTGACAAGAGTGGAAAATATTAATAATATATTTGCGTTTCAAATCCAAAATTAATATTTATTTTGTAAAAGTGTGTGTTTAAATCTTAAAAGCATTTATAATTATTTATAATGTATATGTGATTGGGACTTGTGACTTGGGTGAGAACCCTAATGACGCATATATATATATATATGTCAGTTAATTAATAAATAAGTAATCAAACTGAAATTATGTTGTATAGTAAATTACACATCACAATGACTATCGTGTTTATATTCTGAGAGCAAAATTATAAGCACAAACCTAGACCCAAGGCAGCAAATTATTATTTTAGGAGATCAAAAGTACTTTATATCACACCACAGAAACATTGAAGCACACCTCTCTTGGATTTGCAGGGTGTATTATTGGGGTATCAAAGTAAGGAAGATATACATATCCTAGATCACCTAAAATAAGTCTATGCAACTATTCAGTTTCATATTGATAACACTAATATCCAATACTTGAGAGTTATGAGTAGAACCTAGTCACCTGATTATAAAATTCCAGAACCAAAGCTTTGAGTTACAAATCATCTGGCAGTTAAAAGAATAGTATCCTTTCCTGTTTTAAAAGTAGTTGGATCTTAAGCAGTTTTGATGATGCAGATGAAACTGCAACAATTATAACACCAATATTACTTTTCTCATAAGTCATTTCTGATTTTCAAAAAGTTTATTCTGGTTGTTTGAGATCTTGATAATATATGCCTTTTACAAAATTGGTAGATTGCAAATTGATTGGTAGGTTATTCACAATCTTCAATATGCCTGTTTAATAAAATCCCATGGTGTCTATCAAAATAATAACATTAAAGTACCACATAAATCGAAAGTGAAAAGCTGTTATAACTTTTGGATGGGTGTCAGTGGATGATTCTTACTTATTGATCATGCAAGGTTAGTAAGTAGAGCAATCAGCATAACATACCTCACTGCTTCTTCAAAGAAATGAAACTTAGTCCAGAACTGTTCTATATTAAAATTTTCTATAGGATTCCTGCATCTTGTAAAATATATTTTTGAGAATAAAATTCTGCAGTTGACTATAATTTTTACTGAAGTCAATTTAAAGTTACCCAATACTATACTAAAAATTAACTTACAACAAATGATTATGTTGTAAGATGCCTAGTTGAAGCCTCCAGGAAAGCTTGGACCAAAGTGTTTATTACTCAATTTTAAATGTTTTTGCTAGATTAAAATTAATCTATGTTTATTACAATAAAAAAACAGAAACTAAATCCATATTTAAGTAATAAAGAGTATGCAAAAACATTACAAATAATGTATTTATCTTTTTAATTGATAGATTGTAAGAAAAATAGAACACAATAAAAAATGTTCCCTGCCTAATAAAAAAACAGTTAAAAGTTGTATGAACCATATTATGTTTAAGACTTGTTTAGACCTAAATAAAAAACCTTGACCATAATTTTTCATTCAAGTTTTATAGTGGCTTATATGTTGACCTAGCCAAAACAAGAGTTATAGTTTTTTTAATCAGGGTTAATTCAATCTATTTACTGGTACAGATTTTAAAATAAAGATATTATGTATTATAATTTATCTAATACTATAAAATTAAATTATATATATTGTGAATATATCCATATATTATAGTTTAATATATTGTCTAATAGTTGTAATACCCACAGGAATAACAGAGCAGTCAACCACACTAATTGATCATATTATATTCATTTGAAAAAATCAAGTAACTAACACCATTGCCATTTTGCACAATTCATTCTTTTTAAAAACACCAAGAGCTAGAATAATACAATAACATACATTTGAAAATATTTATAAGTTTAGTAAACAGTCAAGTTTAGACGACAGTAAAGTTTATTATGAACAAACTGGCTTACGAACAATAATAGCAGATTG
>JAYRBW010051292.1:0-11177 GCA_036023295.1 Invenusta paracnida
TTTTGCCAAAAAAATGTATGCAAATGAGAAAAAATTATTTTAATAAAATGAATATTGTTTCTAATAAAATGAATCTATAATGAGAATGAGTTATAAGCAATCAATATATTTCTACTACTATTATAGTAGTGTGACAACTAAATATAAGAAACATGTAATATTTTCTAAATTTATCAAATAAATATTATTCTAAAAAACACTTTAAATACATTAAATAATAATCAAACAATATTGATGAGATAATAATTATTATATAATATAATATAACAAAAAATTTGAGAAATAAATATATATTACAAACAAAATACACAAAATAAGTGAAATATAAATAAGAAATTAACAATGCTAATGACTACAGAGTAGATGGCTGAGCAGTAAAGAATACAACTTTTGTCTAAAAAATAAAAAAAAGTCACTTAAATCACTAAATAAGTGAAATATATATAAGAAAATAACAATATTAATGATTACAAAAATGATGGCTGAGCATTAAAGAATGCAACTTTTGTCTAAAAAATAAAAAAAGTCACTTAAATCACTAAATAAGTGAATTATAAATAAGAAAATAACAATATTAATGATTACAGAAATGATGGCCGAGCAGTAACAAATTAAACTTTTGTCTAAAAAATCGCAGTTCAAAACTATGAAATTTTTTTTCTAATATTAAAATTATTAATTTTAGTTACAAATATAAAATAATATAAAATAAATTAATTAAAAGGTTTCTTTCACACATCGAAGTGAAATATTGTCAGCTGTCTTCTCTGCTTTAATATCTGTTGTTTTCTAGTTGTTAATTAGTTACGTCCATTTAGTTTAGTACTGGCTTTACTCACTTGCAAATTCTTTTCCTATTTAGTCAATTTCTTTTCCTCTGTGCTATGTTTGTTTTATTGAATATATACATAGTTAATTCTACCTTAAAAAACAGGCCAATTTAAGGCCTTCATTAAATGTAAAGGTGGTATTGACATTTTCATATTATAATGTAGTAGAGGAGGTACTAATATAAGAATATAAATATATTGGCGCTTTTGCCAAAAAAATGTATGCAAATGAGAAAAAATTATTTTAATAAAATGAATATTGTTTCTAATAAAATGAATCTAAATAAGTACCTACCGTAATTTGGGGTAACTTGGAACACGTTTTAAATTATTTTAATATTCTTGAGAAAATGGGTATGTTGAATATTGCATTGTTTTGAACTGCAGGATTTATGGGTTTAATAAGTCCATAAACTTATATAAATGATTAAGACTATTTGAAACAATGATATGGGTCCGAAACTAAGGTATCTAAAACATGCCACGAAACGGGATAACTTGTAACACACCATTTTATTAAAACACAACTTTATATTTTTCAGAAAAATGGAAAACTGACAATTAAAAGTATCATTATTTACATAAAATACCTATAAGTTAGCAATTATAATGCGGACTCATATTAGGTACATTAAAAAGATCAAAATTCTATTTTTTCGCTTAAAATTTAGGAACAAAGTTCACAGACATAATTTAAATCCTGCTGTGATGCAGAAGATTCTGGGCAAAAGTTTCAGAGGCTCCTCCACATTTCTAGGATAAATTCCAGACATACGAAAGCCAGATACTATACTATTACTTCCACCACATGTGTCCGATTTCTGAAACAATAGACTCAGCATAATGGGAGAAGATTCTTTTGGAATGCTTCCTCGTGATCTGCTCTCTGCTCTCCAATTACCTAGGATTTGTCGCCAATAAACTTTCAGTGAGCGAAAGTATGCCACGTCTAAGGACTGAATTATGTTTGTAGCATTTGTTGGTAATGCTGTAAAGTAAATGTCACTTTGTCGGGCGAGAGAAATTACTTTGACAGAAAAATGTGAGGCTAGCTGGTCTCCCATTAACAATTTCTTACCAGGCGCACGATTTGCAAACGGAATAAAACATTTTTCAAACCATTCCTCAAACTGTGGTTGTTCGAACCACCCTGAAGATGTACAACTGTATCTCGCACCTCTGGGCCCTTCTTCTGTCCAGCCTTGATAAAGATTTTTTAACTTTATAGACTACAATAAACGGAGGAACTAATTCGTCGGCGTTATTAGCAGAAATCTAACGATTTTATGATTTGTTACAAGTTACCACAAACTACTGTACATGCTAATAGAAAATAAGTCAATGTGCAATCAATTGTTTGTAATTTTGCACTTCATGGTACCCCGTGAATTCGAGCCTGTTTATGCACATCTGTTAAAGAATATGGCACCCATGTACAGGAGACATTCGTCAAGCCACAAAACTCTTTCATAATTCTGTGAACGATGCTCTTTGATATATCTAATCGTGCAGCAATACCTCTAACAGAAATACGTCTGTCTTCTTCAATCAGCTGATTAATTGCTTCAATATTTCTTTCAGTCTTTACCACACATGGTCTTCCAATATTGTCAACTATTTTTGGCTTCGTATCTTCATGTCCATTTAGGAATTCCTTTGATAATTTGTTTCTAATATTAGAATTATTAATTTAAGTTACAAATATAAAATAATAATATAAAATTAATTAATTAATTAATTAAAATGTTTCTTTCACAAATAGAATTGATATATTCTCAGCTGTCTCCTCTGCACGCCACTACTCAGCTTTAATATCTGTTGTTTTCTAATTGTTAATTAGTTATGTCCATTTAGTTTAGTACTGGCTTTACTCATTTGCAAATTCTTTTCCTATTTAGTCAATTTCTTTTCCTCTGTGCTATGTTTGGTTTATTGTATATATGTATACATAGTTAATTCTACCTTAAAAAGGCCAATTTAAGGCCTTTTTAAATTTAAAGGTGGCATTGACATTTTCAAAATACATAAAAAACTACAATTAAAAATATATAAAATTAGTACATGGATTCTTCAAATAAGATTCTTGAAATTTAAAATGATAAAAGTGTATGAAAGATAATTAATATATGCCTACTATGGACACACATAATTTCAATAAAAGCCTATGCAATAACACGAAAATAAACAAACAAAAAATCATAATGAGCAATCTCCATCGTTTTGTAGTTAGGCATGATACAGTTCAAAGCACACATATGAGGTTTACACTTTATATAATTTAGCTGGGCCGATAGCGCAGCAGATACATTCAAGTCTGTCGACCTGAGAACGCTGGTTTGAGATCCAGAAGAATAATAATTTTAAATAAAATAAAATAAAATAAATAAATTGTCACAAAAGATAAATGAACGATAAACAAATTAAATTTTTATTATTTTTACCGCATTCCCGCGAACAAAACGCTGGTTTGAGACTCGTGAGATAAAAAGTAATTTAAATGAAATAAAATATATAAATTCTAAAAAATAATTGAACAAAAAAAATTCAATTTTTCATTTAAAAAATTTTTTTTAAATGAAATAAAATAAATAAATTGTCACAAAAAATAATTTTTTATTATTTTTATCGCAAAGAAAAAATGTTTTATGAAAAATAATTTAAATGAAATAAAATAAATTGTCACAAAAATAAATGAACAATAAAAAAATTATTTTACATATTTTAGAATGTCAGGTACCGCCTTTTCCACTCGTAATATTGGTAATCCAAGTTATCAGACGTTGAAGGTTTTCAGCAATTGTCTATGAACCGAATCTTATCAGAGTCACTTAATGTTGATGATCCACGAATTAATTGTCCGACATCATACGGCGAGACAGACACATTAGCTGCCGCTATGTACCATCAAAAGAAACAGAATTCGCAACAACACCATGCTGAGGTTGCAGCTATCGGTTATGTGTGTTCTGCTGTTGGCTCCGTTGGCGTGACCATATCGCTGGAACGAGGCTTTTTAAAGAAAGCGTCCAAGGTTCTTTGGTGACGTTCTCTTCCTTGGGTTGTCCATTTTTCAAACACACGCTCAAACCAGCTTGATAGTATATTATTTTGGCAAGATAAGAGACAAGTTGTCTGTTTACGCTACTAACTATTGTTCAGTTGCTGTTCTATTGATTACTGTACTGTAGTTTATAAACTATTTCAATAACTGTGAACTTGCTTGCTTTATTGAATGATTTAGCAAATGATTTTTGACAGAACAACTTTTTCTTTCAAATGTATTTGCTTAAAACCAAGTTACATTCTTACGACATGAGCTCTACCGTTTTATAGGCTAGCACAGAGTAACCCAGACTATTACATAATTGCAGTGAGTTAAATTGCATCATAGCCATCGATTCTTGTTATGTAAAGTAAAAGTTCAACATCATTTACCGTATGTTGTAGTTTATGCTACTGTTTAAGCCAAAACAAAAATTTCACCAAACAAAACAAATGTCACCCTAGCCACCCAATGCTTCGTGTAGTTACAGTTGGGTTGTGAGCATAATTATAGATTTGGATGTTACAGTATGATTGACAGGCGCAATGTCGGCCAATCAGAAGGCTCCTCATGGTTGATGGGAATTCCCTTCGCCGTCAGCTATAGGTGTCGGCCATATTGGATCCATCAATTAGGCACCATAATAATGTATTTAAGTTTATCTTATCGGAGTATTGTATCCGCCTTTTAAGAAAACAATGCATAATCCTAACTTAACAATAAAACATCAAACAGTGCCATTATTAAAGGTCGTGAAAATATTTAATTAAAGGAATTATCTAAAAAGGTTAAAAGTAAGGTTACAAAATATTTATGCTGAAATAATTATAAGAGAGAAATACATTTTTAAGGGTTAAGCAAAATTATAAGAGAGAAGTAATAACATTTTGCAAACTTAGAAAATTTGAATTATTGGGTTTTCAAAAACCTACATCTTTCTTTTAGTGTTTTAGATTGCTCTAAATGTCGTAATATTTATTTTAGTCCATATATTATTTATTTATATTAATATTTTAATTATTATAATCGGCATGAAGGGGAAACATTAAATTGTATTCTTTCTTTCACATTTCAGAAATGCCTTTCATTATTTTCTTATGAAGAATAAACCTCCAACACCGCGCGAATCCTTGACAAAGGCACTTCTCGCTTACTGTGAGACAATTGGCTCGCCTGCTATTGATGCCCAAATACTATCAGACATTCCACGGAGGTGGCAAAAATTCGGGGATTGTGTCTTACTAACATCAGGTTTCCGTCTACCATTCTGGAAACAATTTGACAGCGATAGCGCCTTTTGGTCTGCTGTTGGTAGGGGACTCCGGGCTAGGCGAATTGCTATAGCCAGTCGAATTGAATCTGATGGTTTCCGTACGCCACAAGTCTCCATTAAATTGGGTTCCGAGTTTGGCTCTATTGTTCGACACGTCGAACAAGGGATTCTTTACACCTGGGATGTGACAAAGTCGATGTTCAGCCAAGGCAATGGCACTGAGAAGGCCCGAGTTGCTCGTCTATCCTGCGCAGGAGAAACAGTTGTTGACCTCTACGCGGGCATTGGCTACTTCACCCTCCCCTACCTGGTTAAGGCGCGAGCTGATCATGTCATCGCCTGCGAGTGGAATCCAGCTGCAGTGGCCTGTTTACGTCGAAATCTCGTGGAGAATGGCATTAGCCCGGAGCGCTGTCAAATTCTCGAAGGTGACAACCGGGTTACCTGTCCCAGTGGAGTTGCTCACCGTGTGAACCTGGGTTTGATTCCCAGTTCCAGAGAGGGATGGCCGGTAGCTTGTCAAGCCCTCAGTAGAACTGTCAAGAACTCCTGGCTTCACATACATGATAATGTTACCAGTGGAAGAGAATCTGTGAGCAGAGAAGTTGCGACTTTTAATGAGCTGTCTTCTGACGTCACTTGTAGCAAGTCTCTCTGTAAACCTGAATGGGTCGATTGGTGTACTGCTGTGCGCGATGAAATTTTAACAATGCTCAATAGTACTGGTGACGGTGTCGAGTGGAATGTTTCTGTAAAGCACATCGAACATGTTAAATCATATGCACCCCATATAGATCATATGGTGGTTGATCTTTTGTGTGAACCTAATTCTTAGTAATTAATACACTCTTATTTTGTACATATCCACTGTATATATTCGTGTGATTCTATATAATTTATACACATTCATGTATTTTTTAATTCATGCATGCAGATATATTTTTGTAATATGTTGTACATGTAAATACTTGTAAATAATTTCTATTATATACATATCCCATTTTACATAATAAATACAATATTATTTTACAAAAATATCTTCAGTTTTGCAGTTAACTTATACGCTTGTGTTATAAACTTTTTAAGGTAACAGTTTTTTATATTTGGTATAGATAAAATGTTTATAAAATGATTGAACCCAAATATTTTTTCTCTAAATTATAAATCTATATAATGAATTATTTTAATCGTTATTTTATGAATATGTATTATCTCTTTGTGTCTGTAGTATGGTTTTTTGTAGTATATATATTTTGATGAGTATGATTATTTCTTAAATGTTTTAGTGTATTTGCTATTTCCTAATATTAGTTTTACGCACTGGCCGTATATTATCAGTGATTACAAATAATCCGAGATTAATATGACCTGAAATATTTGTTATAATTCGAATTTTTATTTAAATTATCGTAACAGTTTTTTTTTATATATTTTGGTAAAGTATTGAATTATAGTTCTTTAGGTCTCTACTTTATATAATATATAGAAGTGTGCAAAAACACTCTTCAGTAGAATTCGATTGAGATTTTGAATCGTTAGAATATGTGATTTACAGAAATAACCAAAAATCTGAAAATTTCTGAACTGAAGTCCTTTGCGAATCCTTATTTAGTCGACTACAAATATTTAAAATCGAAATGTCATGCTATTATTGAGTTATATGAAATCCGGAAAATATATTTTAATTGTTATTAAATAAGAATCAATATCTTATGAATTTCTTTTATTCGAATAGTTTTAGACGTTTACAACCGAATTTGAATCAGAGGACTTGATTACTTTGATGTATAATGCATGTGTAGTTGGTGATGCACTTTGTTCGACATATTGATCCCATGTTTTATTAATAGGAACTTTTTTGTCTTCTAATAAAATTTGATATTTAACAGAAATGTATCTAAAACTTATACTTTTTATGTTGTAATCGGCTAAGACGCCATTGTCTAAATGAGAGCTAATTGGTATTGGACCTAAATTAGAACTTATTGGAAGGTTGGGTATAATTGTCTAGGTACTCTTTAGAAAAATATACTTGCACCATAAAGTTTTTATGTATTTGAAAAATCAATTACACTGCAACAAATTGTGAAATATACGGAGGTCAACGTTTTGTTTTTATGATAGTTGAAAAGCTACCGATACGTAAGCTTCAGTAAGCCGTTAGAGTTTCTTACTCTCGTTTTTAACATGTATATCTAATTATATTCTTGAAGTATGAAGAAACTTGCGAATTTGAAAGAAACATATTTCGACCTGCTGTTGTCAAAACGTTGCCATGCGTACTTGAAAGACTAGCAGGATACATATATAAGCATAATTTACATTAATCCTACGATTTTGGAACTATTCTCTCGTCTAGCGATCTCCATTTTCCTACCTCCTGTATCCTTGTATTCGCACACAGATTTGATAGTAAAGTGCTCTTAAGCACCTTCTTTTATTGTATTCTGCTTCCATGTTTCAATGGAGCTTATTGAACTTGCAGAGAAGAACAGGCGAAATGGTTTGATATTACTGTTTACCGTTTTTTTTAAATTTATATCGATGTTTTTTATATTCCTTTTAGAATTTTAATGGAATTTATACTCTTAGTATTGTTTATATTAGTTTTACTTTAGAAATATGAAGGTTGTTTTATAATAGTCACATAATAAAAAACATAGCACTTGATTCTAGTGTTATGCGTGTTATAGCATATTGAAATCAGATTTATACTTGAAATTTCAAGTATTAATAACTTTTGTAGATACTGAATTTTGTAGTATAATCAATAAGGACTTTAGAGATGTCTACATTTTGGGCAAATAGGTACTAGGGGAATCATTTATTTTCGTTCTGTTTTCTTTAGCAAGAGGATCTTACATTTTAGAAATTTTGAAACATCTCAAATTCGTATTTTAGAAGAGATGATGATAGTTCAATATAACCCGCAGAATGATATTTTTTTTTATAAATTATATATACTCTCTTCTGTATTAGGAATAATTAAAATAGAAACAAAACAGTACATTTTTATGTGTTTTACAATCATAATCTTAAATGTATTATAAAAAAATTAGATGTCTTGTCGCTTCCAGATGGATCTGACTGATTTCCTAAGACATTAATGGATGGTGGTAAATCCCATGAATACGGTGGTGTGGTTTTGCCCACTGCCCCAATGAAGCCCGCCGATTCGGACTGTTGTGGTGGTGGATGCTCCATGTGCGTCTTCGATTTGTACGAAATTCAGTTGGCTGCCTGGAAACGACGATGTGAAAAGGGGACAAGCAGTTCGGATGAAAGAGAACACGAGAGTATCATTTCTGCAGAGGAGTTCAGATCATTTTCTATCACCAGTATTAAACCTGAGACTTCCGATACTAAAGTCTATGAACTGAGTCTTCCCATGAATGCACTGCCTAACTCTATTATCGATCAAGGCATCTGGCATGTGATCGTTCGTCTGAAAGGCCCGGACAATGGGCTCCCAGTTACGCGCAGTTTCACCCCATTGCCGGCGAGTTTGTCCCAGGGGAATGCAAATACCGGAGTACACCTAAAGCTCGTCGTTAAAATTTATCCCGATGGAAGATTTACTAATTTGTTGGACTCACAAGGTGTTGGGGACCCATTGGAAGTCATAGGACCCTTTTTTTCTAAGTTTTTATACACGAAAAATAAGTAAGCTTTATTTATTAATTTCTCTTTTAAATATGAATTGTTGCATAAAATAAGACTATATAACTTTCTACTATTTTGTTAAAAATAAATGGTGCATATTTTTGTACTTTTATTAAACACTGGTATGCTCGCACGTCGAATTGGTTTCATTAAACACTTTTATTAATTTAAAACAAAATTATTTTATAGTACTTAGAGTTCAACTTTTTAAACCCAATATGTGTCTTATTTTACTATGTTTTATATATTGATCGGGTTAAATTTATTAATGAAAGAAAAAGAAATATATTTGCAATCAGCTTTTGATGATGATAATTCTTCAATTAAAAAAATTAAAAACTCAAATTTAATAATTTAATTTTTGCTGAACCTTAATCTTTAATCTGCGCTACTTAGCTCTGATTTTACTGCAGATATTAAAACATATTTTAACATTGTAGATGTTGGTTCCATATGGAATATCGTACGTAAACATAATAACATGATGATAGATATATGATAATCTGAGTGAGAACTAAACACAGTCATTGAACTGATGGCAGAGTGAGAAAAGATAGATAATGACGACATTTTATTAAAGGTGTAAAAGTTTACTTTTAATTGAATTAAATAGAGAGATATGTGGAAAACAGGCATTTTAGAAAAATATAATTTATTTAACATAATATTTTTAACCGTCTAAGGTATAAAAGCTTCTATAAATTCTGTCTAGAGCTTTTAATTATTACAGTTTTTTTGTGTGCACAAAAATTAAAATGTGTCCAAGAGTCTAATTAAGTAAAAAATTAGGAATCATGGTTTCAAGATATATATCAATTAATAAAAATAAAATATTTTTAACATTTTTAGAAAACCCCCCAAAAAAACTTGGTCCTCTAAGTGTTTATTTTGATAGGAATATATTTGAATTTAATTCACATTTAATCATGTCATTTAAAATGCGAATTTAAAGAAGAAAATAGATGGCAAATATGCAGAATGTAATATGCAAGTTAATATATTGACCTAAATTATGTATGTATAAGAAATTTAAATATGTCGCTCCAAGGTCCAACGCGTGACTTAATTCTATGAGATAAATCAATATTAAAACATGACGACAAGAAATAAAGTTAGGCCATGTTTTCTTCTATTTATTAATCAGTTGCAGCCTGTGTCATCGGAAATATAAGCCATCTGCTTCAAAAGAAGCGGTTCCAACCAAATTAAGTTGTGTTATATAGCATTATTACGTGTATTGGTTAATTCATTCATTATTCTTTAATTTAATTTTGTTTTTTTATATAAACGTAGAACTTTTGGATAATTAAAAATATATTTATTTTTAATTTGTCTTACTTAGTCGGGATCAACCCGGATATAAAACAAAGTAATGAAACAAATCCATGAAACGTTCCTCATTATTTTAGGCGTTATTGTAATTGTATGAAAACAACACCCGAACATATCGACCCCATCTACATATATTATATACATATTAAAAGTGAGTTACCTCATGGACATCTTCTTCGCATTGGACTTCCGCACCACGCCCAGATACCAGCGTATTCTCCTCCTTGCCGCTGGAACTGGACTTCTGCCAGTGCTCCAACTCCTTGCCACAATCCTCGCTTCCCCCGACGACAACACCCGACTCCGACTCCTCCTTGGTAACCGAACTCGCGCCGACATTCTCCTTCGCTCACAACTCCTTCATCTCACCAGCCACTGGAACCTCTCAGTGAGTCACTTTCTCTCGCGGGAGACACTTGTTACAGCTTCTTGTTCCGCAGCAGCCACGGCCGATACTGTAATTCAGTTTTGGGGGGAAGATCTCCACCCAGGAGCGCGTATCACTATGGAAACCCTGGAGTCGGAGACAGTGAAGTACGAACGCTCCGGGAGGGAGGCGGTGTTAGTGTGTGGACCGGAGAAGTTTGAAGAGGCGATGCTGACTTACTGCGAGAAGCTTGGACTCGGCAACTGGCTCTGGCGTTTATAGAGGTGTTGTGGGCCAAACTCGATGATCGTGTATCAGATCCGATCTATTAACTTTGTTTTGTAAGGAAAATATTAGTGCGTTTTTATTGTAGATTATTGTATAATTTATAATGTTTAAATTCTTAAATTGGCTTACTTTTGAAGTCACTCTGGTAGTAAATTAATTATAGATTTAAAGCAACAATTACCTTTCGATTTTAGAAATTATTGTTCTATTATTTATTCACGTTAGCTACTATTATTTCAGGCTGTTTCTTTTACGTTGATCTATGCTTATTTGTAAATGAAAATATATATACAGGGTACCCGCGGCTTCCTGGAATTCCTAGATTTCCTGGAAATCTCCTGGAAAATGAAAACCTGCAAAAAATTCCTGGAAATTTCCTGG